>JAAOMT010000046.1:17970-149806 GCA_016748015.1 Geosiphon pyriformis
TAGATGTTAAAATTTGAAGAATTTTTGTGGGATTATTAGTTTGAATAAAGTATAATAAAGAGGTTTTGCAATGTGTTTCTAGAGGTGAAGTTTGATCTTCCTTCATTCTAAGGTAGAACTTTCAGATTATAATGCAAAATATGGTATGAGTAAAAGAGGCAAAAAACCTTAAATCGGAGACTGTATAGTGTAGTTAGTAAATGATAAATTAGTGATAAGTAAGAGATGATCATGATAATCATGATAATCATGCAATGTGGGAGGTTTGTTTACTAAATTAGCGAGATTAAGGCCAACCTCACAGTTATTGAAATTAAGGATAATATCTGGCGATTGAAATAACGCGAAAAATAGTATAATTAATTTGATAATAGGGGCAAACGTTTACTCGGATCAATACCAAATCCCAAATCCCAGAGAACTTTGTATTAAAGAATTAAACAACAAATTATAAAAATTGTGAAACGAGTAATTGAGGATGAGTTATAAAATTTAAATTTAATTTTTTTTTGAATTAAAAGTGAATGATCTAAAAAGTCATTTTAAATAGACACAAAATATAAACACGCTCAAAGCTATGTTATTTTCTAAAATATATTAAAAAGATTATTCATTTTTTGACATTCCTTCTTTCTGTTTTAAGTTTTAATTAGAAGCAAGATCTTATTGGTCCTAACCAGTAATACTCAAAGTTTCAGGTTATAGGGAAGGTTTTTGATATAAAAATTAGTTAAGGCAAATTGTCTTAGGAAGGAAAGCGCGGCACTCATATATTCGATTAAACCCTCCCACCCAGGGTTCAAACCCTGTGTGGGGCAAATCAAATATAGATTATCTGTCCGGGAAGACATAAAACTATCCGTCGATGGAAAATGACGTTAAGTAACCCATCTGATAAGATGTAAATCTACCCATCTGATATGATGTAAATCTTCCATCCGAAATGATGTAAAACTATGTTTTTTTTTCATCCAGTATGACGTAACCCATCCGCAACGATGTGAAGACTATCCGGCGACATTAAATAAACCCATCCGAAATGATGTAAATCTATTCGTCAAAGGAAAATGTTTTTTTTATGGCCTAGTGAAAATAATATGTTTAGTAAATAAACTAGCTAAAGAACAAAAAAATATAGAGTATTTAATCCCCCAAGAGTAGTTCCATAGGATGTTAAAATAGGAATCGATAATAAAAAACTTTTAATTTATTTGTGATTGATATTTTAAATGGTAAAAAGCTAGTTCTCTCTCATTATTCTATAATTTATTAGTAAATAATTAAAGATAGCTTTCAAAATATGAACTTTGGATTGTTTTTTTATTAGTAATACTTTTTTTATAAGCAATTATTTTTTAGAACGAAAACTAGTAATCGTTTCGCAAAGAATTCTTTGATTGAAAATGCGTTTCTTTTTACGAAAATCATAGCAATAGTTTATTATAAACAAAAAGTATATATTTATTCATCTAATTAGTAGTTATAAAATAACTTTTATTTGATTTCTATTTAAGTCATTAAAAAATTCACAACTCTTCAAAAACACCAAATAATCTATTTCTTATTAGAAATAAGATCAGCAAACATTTATTTAAAGATTTAAAAGAAAATTCTCTTAAATTCTTTGTATAGCTATTAGAAAATTTAATTATTTTAAAAGAAATTAGTCAAAGCTATTATTATATAAAAGGCAAGCTTATAAAGTTTTAAATTAAAAAAAAAAGAACACCAACTTGAAAAAACTAATAATAATAAAATAATAATAATAATAATAATAATAATAATAATAATAATAATAATAATAATAATAATAATAATAATAATAATAATAATAATAATAATAATAATAATAATAGTAATAGTAATAGTAATAATAATAATGATTTTGTGTTCATAATTTCTTTTTTTAAATCAAAAAAGATTAATTTATATCAATCATTCATTATTTTAATGTATTTTAGCAAAAATAATTTAAATAAGAAATGTTTTAGAAAAAATTAATAATTTCTATTGTATTTATTAAATTCCAAGTTATTAATAAAATTAATTTAATATTCTGTTTTAACAAAACATATACATTTATATATTATAGATTTTTTTAATTTTAAATTCAAAAAAAAAACTATTTATTTATTCTATTTAATTTTTGTATAATTATAAGCAAATTTATTATTTAATATAATATATAGATATATATTTTTGAATAAAAATATTATAATATTAAAAAATTATAAAAAGTAAACAAATTTAATATTTTATTTGTTAAAAAAAACTTAATATATTAATTATTTTAAAATATTTACATATAAATTTTCTTTAATGAAAATTATATTGCAGTAATAGATTAATAAAGCCAAATAACATCATAATAATATTTATTATAATATACAACATTATATTTTTATTGATACTTATTCTTAGCTTTTATTATTTTTTGTGTTCTTTTTATTAGATTCTTATGCTTAATTTGACAAATTAAGTACATTTATCTTATAACTGTAATAATAAAATAAGATAAATATTATATAGCAAAAGACAATATCTACTTATATAATATAGCACAAAAGTATTTTGACTTCATAACTTGATATATAAGTAATTAAGAATTTTTTTTATTTAAAATTTTGACAGACTAAAACAATTTTTTCATCCAAAAAACTGCAAACTTTTAATATTGATTAATTGGTTTTTTCTATTTTTTAATTCAATAAATGGCTATAAACTTATTAGAATAAATATACTTTGCTATATTTTTAGTTCAAGTTATAGATTTTTGAGATGTTTATTTTAAAAAAAATAATGTAAAAAATAAAACTTAATAATTATAAAATATCTTATATAGAAATCTATTAATCTATAAAAAGTATTAATAATTAGTATTTATATTGTTTTTTGTCTTTAAAAAATCTTTGGAGTTAGATACTTTTATGATGCATTAATAATTACACTATTGTTAATAACTAAACTATTTCTTTTTAAAAAATATTATCTTTTTAATAAATTTGTAATCAGCTTTTATAAATTGTATAAAATTTTTGGCTAAATTGTTTTCAAATATAATAAGTTGTCAAAACAGACAGTTATGACTTATAAATAAAATACAAAAGATAAATTGTCTATCTCTTTAAAAGATAAAAGATTTTGCTATATTTCAGTCAAAAAATAATAACTTATTAAAAAAAAAGATACTAAATTAATATTTGTACTATAATTTTTGGCTTTATTAGTATTTAGATCTAAAAACTATTTTTTTTTAAAACTCAATTTATATTTTTTAAAATTCAGATTTGTTTAGTTTTTAAATTTCAATCATTATATTTTAATTATAAATTTAAGTCAAATCATATTTAAAAAAAATACAGTATATAAAAGATTTCTATTATATAATATATTTATGTATTAATATCTATATTTTAAACATAATTTTTGTTAAATATCATATAAACCAAATATTTTTTAGCTTTAATTATGAAAAAAGTAAAAGATTTATACTTTTTTTTAAAGACTATAAACAAAAAATAATTCAATTTTTTACTGAATAAATTAATTATTTATATATGTTATAAATTAGAACAGAATTTAAATTGATTTGAAATTAACTTAAGTTGAATTTTTAATTTAATTTAAGTTAATTCAAAATCTTTAATTTAATACTGTATTAATTCTGAATCAATTTAACCAATTACATTATTTGATTAATTTGTCAATAAAAAGTTTTTTTTTTATTAGCCAATCAAAAAAATCAAAGATTTGATATTTAATGTATTTTTTTATTATTATCTTTAATAATTTTAATTATTTGTATTAATTTTTCCAAATATTGCTATTGCCACTATACTATATAAAATTTCGTTTTTTTTACAATTATGATGATTAGTTCTATAGCTTTTTTTATAATTGTATTGATAATTTGTCTTTTTTTTTTCTTTTTTCTTTCGATTTTGGCATAAGACTGCTTCATATAAAGAAATAAAAGTGTTTGGTATTTTTCATAATTCTGAAAAATCAGTAATTTTAATAGATATTAACTTTATTGTATAGTAAAAATATTTTAATATTTCTGATTTGTATCTCAGTTTACATAATATTTTATTAATAGTTCTAATCACTTTGCAAATAAAAAACTTTTTATTAGTACTTGAACAATCAATCTTTGGAATCTCAATTTACATAAAATCTTTAATCTTATAAGATATTTTCTATTTTGTATTTTTATACAGTATTACTTTGGTATTATTAACTTATTAGTCATAAGCAATTTAGTGTATTTTATAATAATCAATAAATAAATTAGTAATATTGTATAACATATTGTTTTGGTTATCATTATCTTATTAAAAAATATAAAATTAATACAGAATAATATTAAAAAGTACAAATAATAAAAAACATTATTTTATCTTATGAAATTATAATAGAAGAAACATAAGAATTATTAAAGTAAGTATTAATATTTTTTAAAAATTGTTTGGTTTTTTTACTTATGGCTTAATTTTTTTTAATATTTTCTTAATATTTTTTTAATATTATTTACTATATTATATTATTGTTATTAATTTAGTAATTATTACTATTGCTTTCAGTTATTTTGTTGTAATTATTGGACATTTTGCTGTTATTGCTGATTATTTTTTTACTTATTATTTTGTTATTGTTGTTGGTTATTCTGTTGCTAGATATTTTGTTGTTGTTGCTAGTTATTCTGTTGCTTTTTATTTTGTTTCTGCTGCTAATTATTTTACTGCTGCTGTTGGTTATTTTGTTCCTTATTATCTTGCTGCTTTTATTATTACTGGTTATCTTGTTATTGATTATTTTGTTACTGTTTTGCTGCTATTACTAGTTATCTTATTGCTGTAATTTGTTTTGCTGTTAATTATTATTACTTTTGATTTTTTGTTGAATTGGCTTTTTATCAAACACTATTTGATAAGATAAAAAGCCAGTAATTACAGAAACTTTTGTATTTATTATATTTAAATATAAAAATAAATTAAATAATTTAACTAATATAAAAATAATGTTTTTTATCTGTTATTCTATATAAATTATATAATTAATTATTAGTTCTTTTATTTTCTATCTATTTTAAAAGTTTTTGTTAAAATACATTATTTGTTTGTTTAATTAATTCTTAGAATTAAAGATATCTTGGATATCTATTTATAATATAAATAATTGATCATATTTTTGTTAATTTTCTGATTATATTAGTTGTAAACTCTTTTATATTATTAGTCCTAGGTCGCGTTTGGATTTCACTCGTTAAACGTAATAAAAAAAATATTATTAGTTTGAAGGATAATTGAAGATTCAAATATGGTAAAAAGTTGAAAAAAAAAGCTTGTTATTTCTTTTGCTTCTTTAAAAAAAAGAGCCATAATCCAAAAAAAAAATTTAAAATAATCTTGAACATAACAGATATATTTGTAAAAATTATTTAATTAATTGTATATATTAATCAAGTCTACTTGTAAATAATACAATGTTTTTTACTAAAATTAAATTTATAGTTATTAATTAAACTAAAGATTATTGTATAATATATTTAATATAATAAGAACAAAACTGTTTTACTAAATTTTTAAGTATTTAAGCATATTTATTTTTAATCTATAAATTAAAAATTATTAGTATTTATTTATATAAAAAATTAAATTAATATTATATATTGTATTATAAGTTTTGCTTATTTTTCCATGTCCTATTTTTAAATAAAATTTACATAGTTTTTTATATAATTTTTCTTTTGAACAGACTGGTTTTTTTGTTTTTTTAAGATAAAATATATTTTGTCTTTTAATTTGTGCAATATAAAAGGTAATATATATTTAATATTTCAATTTAGAATTAAATTTTTCTCTTTTAAGGGTATTTTTTAATATTTTAATGTATTAATTTATGTAATCTTAAGAAAGCAAAGTTTTGGTTTGTCTTTTTTTACTTCTAATTAATAAATAACTTTTAAGAAGATCAGAAAATGTTTCTTGAATAAACTATCAATGATAAATGGTGTTGAAAAGCCATAAAAAAACGTCTCAAATATCAAAACTTTGATTTTTTTGATTGGTTAATGAGAGAAAAACTTTTTACTGGCCAATTAACCAAATAATGTGATTGGTTGAGTTGATTCCAAATCAATACAGTGTTGAATTAATGATTCCGAATTAACTCAAGTTGAATTAGAATTCCAAGTTGATTCCGAATCAACTCAAATCCTGTTCCAACTCATGACATATACAATCAACGTGAACATGAACAATTAACATTAACATTAACACTAACATAAAGATTATTAACAACAGTAATCCCCGTTTGTCAAAATTCATAGATCCTGGGAGTTATCCCAATCAAGATTTAACTCAGGATCGGTTTTAGTGAATCGACAGGGGTGAGATCAGAGGAACAAAAGTTCCGTAGTAAAAATATAGACACTTGAATTTCGGGAATTCTACGTCGATCTTGATCAACTGTCCTTTTTTCCAATCGAGAAAACTACATGCAGATGCAGACACTTGAAATAATTGTTTCGTGAATCTTTGGGAACCATGTGAGAAAAGTAAAAGAATTTATTTTTCGATTTCAATCAACAGACCTAATGAAGGGTTTGAGATTTTTCAATTTTTTTTGCCATTTTTGGTCATCCGATAGTGTACAGCATTATTTGAATGGCAACTTTTTGAATCCAGTACCCAATCACTGATTAGTGTTGATTAACTGCTAATTCTTGCATTAAAACAGTTAACTGTCAATATTTGAAAGACTCATCTCCCAAAATTAGTCTTTCTGTCTGTCTAACTTTCTTGGCGCGTTATTCAATATCAAGTGCTGCACTACTCGATGATGGATTGGACTCTAGTAACTGATACCTGGAAAATATTTTCGACAGAAACTCAAGACCGTTTAACAAAATGTCAAAAAGTGGAATTAATCAAAGAATACCTGAACGCTCAACAAAAAACCTCTCATGATCTTTTTTTTTGGGTTACCATTGCTGCAGAGAATGGAAAATATATGTCCTTTTTAGGATTTTGTCATGAATATGGAATCGGTACACGGATCGATGAAAAAAAAGCTTTTAATTGTTACCAACTTGGCGCAGAACAAAACGACCTTATCGCTCAAAGATATCTCGGTCACTGTTATGAACAAGGAATAGGCACAGAAATCAATTATAATCTCGGATTTAAATGGATAAAACAAGCTGCAGAATCAGGAAACGTGATCGCACAATTTTGGCTGGGTTCCGGTTATGAGTTTGGCGTTGGTAAAGATATAACAGTTGATTTGACTGAGGCTTTTAAATGGTACGAAATTTCGGCCAACTCTGGCCATCCATTCAGTCAATGCAATTTAGCGGATTTTTATCGGAACGGAATCTCTTGTGGTAAAGATGAAAAACGTGCATTTGAACTGTTTCAATTATCAGCAAAAGCTGGTTACAAAGATGGACAATATTTTTTGGGTTTATGTTATCAGAAAGGGTGGGGTACCGAGATGGACATGTATAAGGCACATTATTGGAACAAAATGGCCGCAGTTGCTGGCCATGGTATTGCACTTTCCAGGCATGGTCATTTTTGCTATTGGGGCAAAGGAACTTCTATAGATTTACTGATTGCATTCCGTGCTTGGAAGAAAGCAGCAATCATGGGAAGATGCCTTGCACAGAAAGAATTGGCCGTGTGTTATGATGAAGGTGAAGGTACCGTTAAGGATACGCATGAAGGAATTAGATGGTATCGAGAAGCAATTCAAAGTGGTTCTGTTGATGCGTTCAATGTTCTTCGGTTATGTTTTGCAAAAAAATCAAATCTCGTGAAATGGTTAGTGGGTTTTATTTTTTTTTGAAAACATGTTGTGTTTGATGTGTTTGTTGATGTAATAATTTTAAACTTTTAGTTTATATCCACCCAGATAAGGTTTTCCATCCTGTTATAGTTCACTGCGCCCAGGAAGTCAATAATTTGCCGTAATTAGTTAGGCACACGTTTTTTCCATCCATATTTTGACGATAGGTCGTGCTAATACTTTAGCATTGCTTGTCGTAAATTTTATGGGGTTTTCTCTCTTGCACAATCAAATATCTGAATTCAATTGCAAAAGCTAGATTTTACTACGATCTCTCAAGATACAATAATGAAGAAAAGTGGAAGGCAAGATTGGGGATCTTAATATTATTTCGAAAGATAATTGTTTTCGATTTCTCGAGAAAATTCGGGTACATTAATTGGCGAAAACTTTCTAAACTCCACTCCAATCACACACTATTTCGATCAAAGACTTGAAGAAATATTCACAGTCAATGTTATGTATTCAAAAAAGTAATATTGATTTGAGACGGCGAAACCGGCAGGTGCACACAAAATTTTAGAGATAAACCTGTCAGTTTTGCTACATTCTCATTGCTTCATCTTGAAATTCTCTTTACGCTCAGTATTTCAGATTTTGCTGGAATATTCCAGTCAAATTGATATTAAATTTATGCACCATTATGAAATTGGTCATATTGAGAAATTGTTGGAATGTGAACCTAATTTCCGTCAAGAAAAATCCTGTAATGTTACACTTGAAGTTTCTCAATCTTTACATTATTAGTTTCTCCCAAACCCAATCGTTATTAAATGCAGGAATAAATCTATCAAATTTGATTCTGAAACCTGTCCCAAGTATCCTAATAATGTATTTTATATTTATTCTGCAATAAAAAATATTTTAGTAGTGAACTCTTTTAACCAAATTTTAATATAACTCAGAGGAAAGATTTTCTCATCAATGATATTACTCGTTAGAGTCGATTTCCATTATCCACAAAATTATTTAAACAAATATGGAAAAAAAAAAGCATAACAAAGCATAACAAAGCATAACAAAGCAAAACAAACAAACAAACCATAAACAAAGAAAAGAGAAAAGGGGGGAAAACTCTATCGAATAACTTCTAAACAATAACAAATGCCTTTCTTCGATACTTGTTTAAAAAAAATACATAGCCAACAAACCAAGAAGCCTTTTTTATAATTAAGAAAAATTATATACATTTATTTTGAAGGAATGTAATTCAAAATTGAATAAAAGAAAAGTATTAAAGTTTTTAAGAATTTTAAAATCATGTTAAAGAATGAAAATCAATAGAAAATCTTTATGTTTGATATTTTACTAATAGATTATAATAACCAAAATTTTCAAAAATATTAATTAAATAAATATTTTAAGATATTTTTATCTTTTTTCAATTTAAAAAACATTTTGAAAAAAATTTATTCATAATAAATTCACATTTTATTTTAATTAAAATGCGAAGAATTCATTTTGTCATAATATATATTTTTTTGGCTACTGGTTTTATTTGTATATCAAACAGGAATTTTATGAACTCATTCATTATTATTATATGAATAAATTTGTCTTGGGTTTTGTTTATAAAATCACATGATTTAATAAGATTCTCTTTGCAATATTCATTATGACGTTTTAAAAACCCAATCATTGCTGTTATTGTTGGTGTTATTATTGTTGTCTATTAATACGTTTTAATCTTTTTATTTTAAAATTAAATTAAATAAAATTAAATTAAATTAAATAAAATTAAAAAAACGAATCGTAAGTCTTACATTTCTCGGGATTGACCAACTACATGTATAAAACAATTGAGAGAACGCCATTGGACATATTAGATTTTCTCCTTCGCTCTAAATGTTATATACTTATAGAGTATATTAACCTCCAATTGACTAATTGAAAAATTTCAAGGGTATAGTTATATAATTATAATTTATATTATCCTCTAGTTTTACCATCTAAAGAGAAAGCTTATTTAAGGTCCAGCTGATTTTCTTACTATTCGTGTAATAGATGTTAATTTTTCTTGACTTTAGGAAAATTCTTTTAAAACAATCACCAAAAAATTGTTGGTGAATTAATAATTAATAATTGAAGATATACCATCATTCATTTTATGAATTGGGAAAGTGAATACCGTAAATGGTTAGTGATAATTTTTTGGGGGGGCTTCACTCTTAATAACAAGATAAACGTTAATGAATGGTCAATAATATTAAAAGTTTTTTTGACAACGTTCTATAAAATAGGGATTAAAAAGCCCCCCCTCCCCCCGATAATAACAACAACACAGCTTTTCCTACTTTAGTAACATCTGTACTAGTTTGTATTACTAGTTATATAATTGAAAGTTTTTGGAAGCATGAAAATCTAAATTAAAGAAAAAAATTATATAATCCTGTATGCTGGCCAGCGGAAAAGGCTGTGAGAAATTTGATCGACAAATGGGGCAGGGAAAAATTTTTATAAAGACCTGGTCTCCTAAAAAAGTTCAATCACTCGCACCTGTATTTCATTGTCTCTCAATATAAAATATATATAAATATTTTTTTTTCAATTGTAATTTTCATGGGAGATCTATATTACAATTTTCAGTTACCTTAAAACCAACATTTAATGAATTTTGAAATCATTCTATTCTTTTAAATTACTTTTATACAAAACGCTTAAATTAATTTGGGAAACTCAAAAAAATAAAAAATGGTTCAATTCTCCTTTACTGCTAAATTTACCTTAATCTCTAGTATAATTTATTCTATCGTTGCCACCACGATTGAATGTTTTGTAATATATTATCATGTAAATTTTGTGGGAAATTTTAAGTTGGATAAACGTGGTAAAGGAATATCGGATGCAGATTTAATATACCATTCAATGTAAGTCTCCAATTAATTTTCAGTGAACATTAATTTATTTGATACCCAATCAAATACTGACAATTCATAAATCTCTCAGATTTATCTTTTCACTAGCTTTTCAGATATTGTTAGTGGTAGACGCACTATGGCGACGAAATACAATTCAGACGGCATCATTAATAGCCTTCAATCTTCTATCGTTGGCATACGCTGGAATTCAATTATTTCAACATAAAATATTGGAAGATATAGGAACTGACAGTTCAAAATGGACTCCCAAAGATCCGGATGAATTTCAAGATCGAGAAGAAGCAAAACTTCATTTCCTGCATCGAGTTCGACCACTTGAATACACGGTTATTGGGCTAGTAACCGCGTACTCGGTAGTATTTTCCTATCTCACATACAAATTAACGATTCAATTCGGTTGGGATAATTATAAGACATATTCAGCCGATATACGGATTCGAGATGCTTATATAGCATTAAATATTCTACAAACCTTGATCAAATTGGACTTTTTCTTCATCTTATCCTACGCTGTCCAATTGATCCCCTCTCGGCAGATTGGTTATCAAGAATCTATCACAGAGACTGTGCTAATATTCGTTATCGGAATCTCAATGTTGGGAGTGGCTTGGTACGCAGGCAGACGCGAACAAAAATATGCCATGCTGTCAATAATTATAATTTTAGCTGTATCTACCGTCTATTTGATCTATCGTTGCATTCGTGTCAATATGAAACGAGACCCAGATAATGATCCGTACCTGTTTACCCGTCGTTTCTTGACATTTTTCTTGTTAACAACGTTAGGATTGGTGATTGCCACAATTTCATATGCTACCATATGCTTTAAAAATTTTTGGCGTGGTACTTACGTAATTACTGTCTTTGGCGTGGGTGAGGATGACGACGGCGACGAAATCCCCAAAGAGAATTCAGGCGATGTTGAAGATGTGATTCCACCCGCATCATCAACTAAACAATCAAAGCGGCAAAGTCAACAAGCCATAAATCGATTATCAAGATTAGAAGGAAAGATAACTATTGATTGAACATAATTAATGTTTTAAGGAATTAAAAAATCATTTTGTACAATTCTCATTTTAGATTTGTTTGTATTATATATTTTTCGAGAAAATACATAGTTTATTTTAATCCATTGGAAAAATCAATCTACTCCTATTTTTTAACCCCATTTTATATTAGGTAACGAAAGTCATTTTTTATAATTTTCAAAGTTTCAGTAATTTTATCCCAACATCAAAGTGAATAAACGGAAGAATATTTTAAAATGCTCATCTTGGCTTCCTCTAGAAATTTCTTATATTTATCAAAATTTATTCCTAAATTTATTTTGCAAAGAATGAAAAAAAAGTCAAAGATGACGGAAACTCTAAATTTCTTTCCGATTGTAAGTGCAAAAACTCTGATTTTCGACCGAAAAATTTCGGAAATGTTGACAACGTTTTTGAGCAAAGTGCAAGTGGGAATCAGCCTCCTATAGACACAATTGGGCCATTCCTTCTATAATTAGGACTTTTGAATATACTAAAGAAGGCTCTTGAGAAATATTTGTCCAAAATATCAAGCGCATGGAATTTGTCTCTGAAATCCATTTTTTTGAATAAACGTTAAATAAGCCCTCGATCATTTGCTACATAAGCTCTCATGCAATTAAAATCCATAGCTTCTGTCGAAGGCTTCCTCGGGAGCAAATTTGATGATTAAATTCTCCTTTCCAGTAAATTCTTCCAAAAGTCCATTTTCAAAATCTATGGCAAATAATGGAACCTTCTATAAGTTGGAAGAGATGAGATTGATCAATTTCGAGTGCCCACATTCTTTTAAGACAAATTTCCTGATTACCAAAAATGGGCTACAAATTTTAAGACTGTAAAAACTGTTTCCCGATAAATCGATCAGGGAGCTACTTTGTATTTTCTGGAGCCTTTGGGGATCATCTTACATGAGCTATTAATTAGCGTTTGAATATACCTTGAAGAATTGCGGGGAGCCTAAATTTTTAAGTTTGACCAAGACTCTCGCTTCATGATATAGCTTAGAACGTGAAGGAAGTTTCACGTCCAATAGTTTGACGAATAAGATGCTGAAACAGAATTTAAAAAAAACTTCCAAGTCGATTTTAAAGAAACAACATCTAGTCGGTTTTCTAGGTGTTTTGCTTGTTCATTTTTGGTGGCTCCTTGTCAATTCCCAGACGAGAAACGCTTGTTAAATACTAAAACATTTAAAATAAAGGTCGAGAATTTGGCAACTCTAAGAGAATCTTCGATGAGGATAACAAGATTAGATTAAATATTTACGATGTTTTGACATGTGTGCAATCCCAATCAATTCTATAGGCTGAACGGGAGGTAAGGAAAGCAAAACCACCGAAAAAGGGGCTTTCGTACCACGAGCCTCTGTCGTTTAACATGTAAGTTCATATTATATATTATATTATTATATTATATTATTATTATTATTATTATTATTATTATTATCATCACTCACCACAACGGCGATAGCTCTATTTTGCCGTCACCAACTAGAGTTCAAACAAGGTGACATACAAAGAGCTTTTAAAACGTAGGTTTTAATAACTTTCGATAAAAAGCAATGAGCACAACCCAAACACCACCACGAAACATTGCTCCACCTTCTCGACCGTCTCACTCCAATTTATCAAACTCCTCTTCTGGTGCTAGAAGTCCACCAAACCACTATAGTAATAACAGTAACGGTTATTTTAGTAATAATTCCAACGACAACCTTGTCCCTCAACGTAAGGCTCCGCCCCCACCAAAAACCTCACATCAAGCTCTAATGAGTAGCACCCAAGGTGTTAGTCATAACGGTAGTCTTAGGTCCGCACCATCTTTCAATAAAAGCCGTCCTCCACTTACTCCTAATAAGAAATCCACAAGCCTTGGCCCACCTCCAAAACCAAATCGTGGCCCTTCCACAATTACATCAAAACAGAACTTAGGACGAAGTCCTTCAGCTGGTGCAACCCTGACGAAATCGTCTGTAAACTCTCCGGATGCTTTAGCATCGCCCACTTCACCGAAATATGCTCAAAGTTCAAATTACAATTCATTCAAACCACAAGGAATCAACGTTAACGGAGACCTGATTCCACCACCCAGTAACGAGAGAGATGGACCTGGTAACAGATCGACGTTCAAAGGTGTTCTAAATACATTCGTCAGTTCAGTTTCAGGTATAGATTATTTAATTTACCCTCCAGGAAACATCAATAGTCTTGTAAAAGTGAGGTATTAAATGCACTTAGAAATTGCGAATAAGACTCAACAATACAATAGGTTTCCAATAAAGTATATTGCGTATATTATCTTATTAATACATTCATTCATAATTCGCAGACCTTTTATCACCTCAAAGGAAGTTTGAAATTTCATCACCTTATGATCCAGTACATTTAACTCATGTGGGCTTCAATCAGGAGACAGGAGAATTCACGGTAAGTCATTTTAATTTCCTTAAACTCGACTCTCGCTCTTTCTCTTCATATTTAAAAATATACTAATTTTTCAATAAATAAAAACTATGATAGGGTCTGCCAAAAGAATGGCAGCAGCTTTTACATGATTCAGGTATTACGAAACAAGATCAACAAGCCCACCCTCAGGTTTGCAACCCTTCCTTGATATTAATTTGGCTATTTACAATTATATAGTGAATTACAATTGAGCTTTTAACTCGGATTGTGAGATTTCAAAATTAATTGGATAACTTAAATTTTAGGCTGTATTGGAAATTGTTAAATTTTACCAAGATAATGCGGGTGGTGTGCACAATCCCGACGCAGTATGGGAGAAATTCAATCACGCTAAAGTACCCAATAAATCGCCACCTGGTAGTTTGCCCACATCACCACGTATGACTGATAAAGCATTTGAAAATCCTGTAAGTATAATGAGTGCCGAGATTTTTACTCTTTAGAAATTTAACCTTAGTTCTTGTGTTTCTAGCGTGTTGCACCAACTCCTCCTGATCTTAAGAAAAAACCACCACCACCTGTTGTACCAGCACGACCACATAATCCACCCTCACAATTGGTGAGAATTCCTAAGATGAAATTTTCTTCAATATCTTTTCATAAATTAACAAGACATATTAATCTGATTATAAAGGAAATGAAATATGAAAAGAGACAAACATCCCCAACTCCGCCTAAACCCCCACGAAGTATGTATTTAAAAATTTTCGCCCATTTTTTTCTTGGGCATATCTTAGTTATAAGGAAATTTATATTTGATAGAGACATCGCCTGAACCACCACGATTGCCTCCAATACCTTCATTACCGCCACTCGAGAGTCGCCATACTGGTCCAACACCACCTCCCAAACCTCCCAAACAAACTCCACGTAAGGAAACTAATAATCACTCACCACTAGTTCCTTTAATTCCAAAATCGCAAGCAGGAATTGGTTCTCAACAAATAGTAACAAAACCACAAACGCATGGTGGTAGTCGGCGACGGGATATTCGAAAGGGATCAGCAAAAGAATCCGCTGATGTAATTGAGCGGTTGAAAGCTATATGTACAGATGCTGATCCCACCAAACTATACAGAAACCTTGTTAAAATTGGTCAAGGGTATTTAAATTTTTACCGTGAATTTCAACTATAATTTACTTCTCTTTAAAATTAATACATAACTCGAAAATTGTATCAAGGGCATCGGGCGGTGTTTATACAGCTTATCAAGTTGGCACTAATGTCTCTGTTGCTATTAAACAAATGAACTTGGAGCAACAGCCTAAAAAAGATTTAATTATAAATGAAATCTTAGTCATGAAGGAATCAAGACATCGTAACATTGTTAATTACATTGACAGTTTCTTATGGAAGGGTGATCTTTGGGTAGTTATGGAATATATGGAAGGTGGAAGCTTAACAGATGTGGTGACAAGTAATATAATGACCGAAGGTCAAATTGCCGCGGTATCAAGAGAGGTATTTTTCGCCTTTATTTTTACATCATTAATATCAAGTTTGATGCTATTGAACAATTTCTTTTAAATTTAGACGCTCGAAGGGTTGGCGCATTTGCACTCTAAAGGTGTGATTCATCGAGATATCAAAAGTGACAATGTGTTATTAGCGCTGAACGGTGAAATAAAACTGAGTAAGGAATTGGGATAAAGATAGTTTTGCAATTATTATTCAAAAGCATTCTGAGTAAAAATGTTGATTTTTTGATTTTTAAAAATTAAATAGCTGATTTCGGTTTCTGTGCGCAAATCAATGAACTAAACAGCAAAAGGACAACAATGGTAGGTACACCATATTGGATGGCACCTGAAGTCGTGACACGTAAAGAATATGGCCCAAAAGTAGATATTTGGTCACTAGGAATCATGGCTATAGAAATGGTAGAGGGCGAACCACCATATTTAAACGAGAATCCATTGAGGGTATGTAATGCATTAAAAATCAATGGCTCCTAATCAAGCTTATAATTTTAACTTCGCATTAATTTTTTCACAGGCTTTATATTTGATCGCAACCAACGGAACACCTCAACTACAAAATCCAGAAAGCCTTTCCTTAGTGTTTCGTGACTTCTTGCACAAGTCATTAGAAGTTGATGCCGACAGACGACCAACCGCTCTTGAGCTACTCAAGGTACCCCCAATCATTGTTTTGTCTGAAAAATATCTATGTAAAACTATTATAAAAATTTTTTGCTAACTGCCACTCAAATATTAGCATCCATTCCTTCAAAAAGCCGAGCCACTACGATCCTTAGCGCCACTCATTAAGGCTGCAAGGGACAATGCGAAGAGGTGATAGGAAACAGAATTCACATTTAACATACTAGCCTTTCTCCTTCACATTATGGCTTGATCTGCGTGAAATTGGCTATGTTCATTCAGGGATGGGCTGAGGAGTTGGTATGAGCAATTGGATTCCTCACTATTTGTAAAATGCGTCTTAGACACCGGTCTCCAAACCCCAAAATTGCCTGCCTTTGAAATCTACAAAAAACTCTGGGAACAAAATCCAATCATTATAATTTCATACTTTAGTTTTGGTCCTTCACGAAAAGTTGATGCAAACAGTCAGACAGATTCTCATTTTTTATTTTACTTTTACCTATTACTTTGGACAATTTGCGACTTTTTTTTATTTGATAGACTCCTTTTTAATTATGATGGAGAGCGGAAAGATCAGCAGGTTTTCGGAAAGTTTAATTAGCTGAAAAATTAGTTTAGTAGTCGACTTGATTTAATTCTTTTTCGTTGACGGTTTTTTTTTCATTTCACCCGCCAACATCAAAAAGAGTCGAAAGACTCTAAGCATCTCATGATGCCACATGTCAATATATACATATATTTATTTAAGACCCGATTAATAGTTTTGCTGCGCGGGGATTCCCTTGATTATATAGTTAAATAGCGTATAGCCTTGATTTTGATATTTAGAAAGGCAAAGTCAATACACTTTGAGAAACCCAGAGGCCAAGAAAAGTTGTATTTATAGTGAAATATTTCTCTTAAAAATAAAATTTTAATGTTAACATATCTAAACAATTAATAAAAATAGGTTATAAAAATATATTCAAATTTAAAAAAATTATATATTATAATAATCAACATAATTAATTTGGTTGGACTACATCTTTTGCAAACAATAATAATTATAATATACTTTTTATATTTTTATTTTATAACTAAAATTAAATCAGTTGATTTAAAACTCAATTTTAGCTTTGTATATTATTGTCAAAATTATAAAATTATTTAAACTAATCCAATAAGATTGTTATTCTCAAAATTTCTGACGTTGTTATACTTTTATTACACAACTATTTTGTAAAGTTAGCAACTTTTACCTTGATTTTTAGTATTTAAAATAAAATATCTTAATTTCAAAGAATAGAAATAACTAGCTTTAAAGCTATTTTAAAAAATCAGTCATATGGCTTGACCCGCTTAGCGGGTCGTTTTAAACCTTAGAGGGTTTATATTGAAATAACTTGGGATGATTCCCATAAATCCTGTGATATTCATTTTTGTCTCTTTTCAAACTATCAAGAAAGTACTTTTGCTCATCATCTTATTTCACTAAGAACCTTTGTCGCAAGGATTTTTAGTCCCTCTACATCCTCAAGATGTACAGATTGGAAATGCTGCTTGGCCAAGATGAAGAGGTTAAATACTCGATTATTTTGAGATTATCATTTTTTATAAAATTTCCACTTACTCCTTCACAAGATCTTAGGAATGATTTGATATTACGATATCGTACTTGCTTTTCCCATGTTTTCGAGGAAATTTTGCAACGCACTTTAATCGCCCAAAGTAAGCCTGTAGTTATGTTTATTAAGTTAATTATATTAAGATCTACTGGTAATTGGATTGGTGCAGAAATCACTTGAGCCGCCTATTTGAAATTACCATGAAGCGCCTTGATTTTATTTCCCCATTTGCCGCTCCAATCCCATTCATTAAAAACGCTTTCTTCAGCAAAATTATCACTTATTGTCTCCTGATGGGCTATTTTTGTTGCTATTTTTTTGAGATTTTCGCTGTATTCAAGCTGATAGATTTCTAAATCCGGGGCATCGTTAAGAATTGTCTCAAACCATACATCTACGAATTCATCTTTGAATTCCTGTTACGTAAAAACATGAACTTAATGTTGATGAGAAATTTATAAAATTCAGTAGATAAAAAGAAATGACGTTACCGTATATAATGTTGCTTTTCCCTCACTCGTTAAATGTAAATATTCCTTTTTTGCTAACCCTGCGCAAAAGATCAACGATATTTGTCGACGTGCGTCTGCACGCTGATTCCAGCAATAGCTAAACTCACCTCGTAACCAATCATTCATATTCTATTGGGGATTGAAAGGTCTATGCATCAACAAATTTCATGCGATAGATTGATAAAGATATTTATTACTTGCCCTTCCCCCAAAATTATGTAGCGTCCAAGCCACGTGAGCAAATAACGCTACGGATCGCAATCTCAATTCTACGTGTACATTTTGATTTTCGGATTTTTGGAGAACTGGATTTATTCAAAGATGATGAGCAAATTATTAAAGATTTGAAATATTGATTTTCAGTTGCTTAAACACCTGTCGCGAATATAGTATTTATCAAATTGTAAAGCTTCCGATTAATTTCTTCAAATAGGGTCTAATTAATGAAAAGTTGTCGCAAAGTATAAGATATTTGAGGCCATTTGATAGCTTATGAAGATTTTTTCAATTTTTCATACGTTATTCTCATCACTTTTAGGCACTTCTTTTACACTCTGATGAATGATTTCCAGGGTTTCCATTCCCTTGGTCAACAATTGTTCCCTACGATAGAGCGATTCATTGTTTTCGCTTTTATTTATGTATTCTCCAATTAAAAGCTTAATGCGGGACCAAATTACTTTTAGCAACTTCAGCAGGTTGTCATCGTTTGCTTCCTTTCTTTTTAGCAGTATAACAAGATTTTTGGCAGATTTAAGATAATGGGCACGTTGGGTAAGAGATGCCGTACTGAACTGACTTATTGTTAATATTGAATCGAACTGATCAATAGTTTCTGGTATCATCAGTGGACGAATAAAACGCGGAATTGAAGCTGCCAAAAAGCAAAAAGCCATGCAGCAATTTCCCATCGCCCTATCAGTGAACGGCCAAGAATTAGGGAATTCTTGGATTCGTGAGGACAAAACCCCAATGTGTCTCGAAATTGTTTGGTCCCAAGGGTTCTCTTTGCGTTCCAAAGTGGCTTTGAAAGTCTTAAAGTAATGCTTGAAGCTTTCTTGATTAAAATTTGGTATCTTTTGGAACTTTTCAAGAAAATTCCTTTGAGGAATCTCTGAGGATGGAGATAAGGGTGAATTGTACGATGCAAGACTTGGTTGTGACTGGAAAAATTTTTGTCTTGGAAGTTGAAATTCTCGGTCAAAGTCTGAATAATAATCATCATCATCATCATCATCATCATCATCATCATCATGATCCTGAGTTAGGGTATCATCCAGAATTCGTCGTGAGGTTACCAAGAGCCCTTTACGCGAGTTTTTTGATATTGATGAGCTATGTGATTTTTTATGTATTCGGGAATGCGAATTTTCTGCCCTCGATAGGCTCGAATTTTCTTTTGAAGATTTGTGGCATATTTTTTGATGAGTTTTGCTATGGAGCTTGCGATTAGATAACCTGGTAAAACCATCTTCTTGAGGAGAACGATACACCACAGTGTTTGGCACAAGTAAAGAGGTTTCTTTATATTTCGGTGAGGGGGGAGACAAAATGGATGAAATGTCAGAGTCTTCCGATTCATTGTCATCTTTCTCTTCACTAATAAAATCATCAGATAGACTATCTTCTTCTTCCTCTTCTGAGGTCAAGCTTTGATATGAATCTCTTGGAAGGATCTTATTTCTACCGGAATATGAATCCATCTCATCCCCCTCTTGTTGATATTCTTGGTTGTCTAAATCCGAATTATCATTTTCATCAATTATTACGGGAACGGGCTCCTCTCCAGAGTCTTGTTCTTCTAAAAATCTTTCATCTTCAGCTTCTGGTTCTGTGTCTGAATTGATTGCGCCAGCTCCATAATTATTGTCTACCTCAACAGGGATTCCTTGTTTCTGGGCTCGAACCCTTTCTAATTGGTAGGGATATATTTGATTCAAGTTTCTTTTTCGCAGCTTACGTCGGGCTGGGCCTTGGATCAAAGGCTCTGAGGACGTTTTTTTCAAGCGAGAGTTCATTTGGATCCTAAGAGCTTGAAAGGTTTTAAATTAGATGGTTAGCTCTTTGACCTGTTGACCTGTTTATCACTGATCACAAAAAGTGCTATGACTCATGAAAACGCGTTGAAAATTAGCAACATGAATTTTTAAGTTCAACGCGTTATGCAGTGAAAATCTCCTAATATGGCAATTTGAACTCCATATTTCCAAAAAAGTGCCGCACGACAATATTTACCGTAGCATTGACTTTGTGTCTATGAAAAAAAGATGGAGAATATAAACAACCGAGAAAGCCAGATCACGTACTTCAACAGCAACCAAAGATTAGATGGCCTCTCCCAAATAACAAATATTCTTATCAGAGACATACTCAGACTGACCAAAGCCGCTGACTTCCTTTAAACCACCTGTCACATAACAAACAGATCTTGTTGCTGCCTGAAACTCATGCACCAACTGTAAACGACATCTCTCAATTAATTCCAATAAAACTTGTTTCACGAGTTTTGGCGAATGATCCTGTCAAGTGTTCGAAAAATGGCTATAACCAAGCGCAAGGTGATCCAGTCGCAGATGGTTATGCAGGCTTTCTGTTTGTTGATCTGCGTCTTCCAGCGAAGCCAGAGTCAATGTCTTGAATCATGGAATTGGGAATAGTTTGCATATCTTTATTAGGCGACTTTAGAGAAACATGATGGAGTTGTATCTACAGTTAGAAAATAAAAATTAAACAGTTATATAATCTGAAACGTTTTTAATCGAGTTCACGAGCCCAAAAAACTTGATCATAGATCAAGATACTTACTCTTCAACATTCGCATTGTTTCTCAGTCTTCTTCCTTACCCTTGTGAACTCAGGCAATGTATACTATTTCTTCGTTGACAAACTAACGACATCACCATTTACTACCACAAACAAATCCTTCTTGATCTAATTTAATTGAAATATCATTCTCACGAATGTCATCAAATCCTTATTCATTCACACCGTCCCATTCTGCCACCATCCTTTTCAGATTTACGCTCACGCACATCCCATCCGTCGTTATACTAAATCCAAAACGCGAATTTTTGGCTTTCATTGAACAAAATACCATTCTCCATCACTCCTCAATCCTCGGGTTAAAATTCGCTTTAATTTTTTTCCCATCCCACAAAATTTATTTCCAAAAGTAATTGACATAAAGCATTCGAATCTGAGTAGGAAGACGATCAGCGGTAGCATGGTGAAAAGATGTAATAAGTTGATTAGACGGTAAATCACAATATACTTGGGTTGCTTAAATAATGCTTTAATTTGAAAACATTTTAGTTATTATTATATTTAAATAAACATAATGATTTTCATTATTTGTATAATGGAAGAAATCTTTTTGATTTATATATTAATTTAAAATGTCAGTCATTCAATAACATTTTTTGATTGAAACACTTATGATAATTAATCAAATAAAATTTGTTATTTCAAATTTTCTTATGTAAATATAACATAACAAAATAAATAATGAATATAAATCATGCACATATTTTATTAATAATAATAAAATATATATTGGTATTACAATATATTATAATAAATTATAAAAAAATATTTAAATTAAAAATAAATTCTAATGTATTAATATTTTAAAATTTGTTATGATTAAATTTATTAATAAAAAATTTTTATTAATTTAAATATATTTAGTTTTATTTTGCTAATTAATAATAATAGGGAGATCACATTTTATTAAAGTATAATAATAACAACAACAACAACAATAATAATAATAATAATAATAATAATAAATTATATTTATTTAAAAATTTAGAACTGACAAAATAATCAGATTTTAACAAATTTATAAATAAATTAACAAACCATAAATGATTTGTTTTAATTTTTTCATTGTGATATTGATTTAATTTAAATTTAAAATTGATTAGAAAATTCTTCAAGAATTAAAACATAATTTTTTAATTAATAAAGTTAATTAATTTTATTTGTTAAACATTTATTTATTAATTTTTAATTTATTAAACTTTTAATATTTAACAAAAATATTAATAAGATAGATAAATAAATAAATAAATGAAATTTTTTTTTAAAAATTATACACAATTATATAAATATTTTTGTTTTATAATTTTCAATTATTTTATTTTTTATTCTTTTATAAAAACTTTAAAAAAATTTTATTTTGTAAATAATAAAGTTTTCTTGAATAATAAATATGAGTTTATTAAAATTCATTTTTTATTGAAATAATAATAATAATAATAATAATAATAAATTCAGCATTTTTTAATATATAAAAACATTATTTAAGTGATGCTTTCAAGAAAAATTTAGTTTTTGCAATTTCACTAAAAGAATTTATAATTGTAAAAATTCCAAAAAAAAAAGATTTTAAAATCAAGTAAAGCAATTAATTTTCACAAATTCTTAAAAATGTATATTTAGTATTTTTAAATATTCTTTTTTCTATTAAATTGAATTCTTTTTTTAAAGAAAGTAAAAGTGAAGTATAAATAATGATTGCAATATATAAAACGAACAATTCTTGAATTACAAAAATTTATATAAATCTTTATAGAAAATTAACAGTAATGACTTATTGACTCTGGATTTGGTGTATATATTGCACAAATTTTACACAAGTTTAATGGTCTTTGCAGTATATTAATCTTTATGTTTTTTTAATTAACACAAGGAAACTGGAATTTTCCGCCAGATAAATAACTGAAACTTAATAAATTAAATACATTTAAATTAATAACATATTTAAAAGTAATTATTTTTTAAGCAAAAAATTTCAAACTTATCAAAAATATTTCTTCAGAGTTGTAAATATTAGTTCTTCTTTTATATCGCTGAAAGCTGGGCTGAGAAAACTTTAAAAATTTTGCTGTATTTTTACAGCTCGATTGAGTTTTAAGTTGCATCTTTAATTATTTTTTTTTAAAAACTAATAATGAAACAATAAAGAAAATTAGTCGAATAGTGGATCTACATGTTCTTGCGGAACCAATCGCCTATACTTTTTAAATGCATGTGAATTTTATAATATATAATTTTCAAACTTTTCTTATCTTGTATAAAAGATGAGGTTTTTCAAGTTCTTTTTGGCTACTTTTAAACCACTTATAGGCTAAATTCTAGCCCCCGGGAAACGTTCTGTTGTATTTAGATAATTTTTGCAAGTCGATTTTGTTTCTTTTTAATGAGTATCTTGAAAGAAGATGGGTGTACTATCCTTGTCGGTTATGCTGTGACTTATTAACTAATATCGTTATTAGTTATGGATGGATAGTGTGTACATTTGTGAGAAAAATACTCTGCCACCAATTTAAACCGCATTCTTTATATGTCTCCAACACTGCGTTTTAAATTTAATTTATCAAAGATAGGGTTTTCTAAGAAAAATGACAACAAAGTGAGTACATAGGCTTTCTAAATTGATAAAAAGTTTTTCTTTTGAATTCGGATATTTACACTGTTTCATGATATCTTAATTGCGGCTGGAAAAAGGTTGACTTTTGATTTATTATTTAGTTTAATAAGAAAACTTTACTTTTTTAAAACTTCCTAAAATATCCTTATTATTGGATTTTTTTAATGCTAATATTCACAATTGTAAAAGTACTTTTTTGAAAAGCCTAAAAATAGAGATCTCTTATCTGAAATTTATTCATGAATTTTTTTTTAAAAGATAGGAAATAATATTTAGTTCAAAAAATCCTTATCAGAAAAAGGAGACCAAGTAGATGATATTAAAATCTTTAAACCAGAAAATTGACCATTTAATAAATTTTAAGTAGTGATTTATTTATTTATTTAAGTAGTGATTTATTTATTTATTTATTTTTAAACCTAAAAATTTATAAAAGTATTGGGAAACAAAGGTATATCTTTAACTTTAAATTCTTGATTTCTTATTTTTTCTAAATGACCAATTAATTTGAGATTCTATGAAATTGCTCTTTATATACCAATAACTTTAATTAATTTCTTTAAAAATGAATATTCGATTTTTATAAACTTTTTCTAATATATAATCCTTAACCCAATAATAAACTAAAAGGGAAACAATTAAAAATAAATAAATAAATAAATAATAAAAATAGATAATGGGAGTCTATGAATTTTAAATATTAGACACGTCATTTCGAAAAAAGAAAGTGTAATCAAAACTATATTTTTCGAATTCGGCTAAATGATTTTATCAGGCCATGGATTTAGATTAAATACTCTTTTCATGTTTCTTTGTTCTTTGGCTAGTTAATTAAGAACATATTATAAGAATATGTTTTTAAGTCTTCTATCAACAGAAAAATTTACATCATATCATATAGGTTACTTACCATCACCTTTCTTGACGGATAATTTTACGAACAGACATTATATATTGATTTTGCTCTTAAAAAGGGTTTAAACTTTTAAACCATTTTGTTTTAAGATTAAAATTTGACTATAAACAAAAATATCAGTTACTTTAAAGTTTATTTTTAATTATTTATAATTTTTTGTATAATTTAAAATAATAAACAGTAATAACAAAAAAATAATAATATTTTAAAATATAAAAAACTACAAAATTAAATAAATTAATTTTTATTATTTTTATTCAAACATAAATAAAATTTTATATTAAATCTATTATAATTTATTATGTTCAATATTTACATAAATTTTTATAAATTTTATTTTGTAAACATATCACTTTAAAATTTTATATTAAATTGCTATTTTAAAAGTAAAATTGTTCAAATACTTGTAAGTACAAATTTTATGTTTAATGAAATATTTATTAAAATAAAAAAAATTACATTAAAAAAATAATCTGTTTGAATTTTTGAGAATAGTTGAAATACATCTTAATTATTAATACAAAGTTAAAAAGTATTTTTCATCTTTTAACATTTGCAATAAATTGCTTTTACAAAGCCTATTATGATAAATGATCACAATTTCCGAAATTTTCACAGCTTGTTTATTTTCAATAAAATCTTAAAGTTCTGATTGTTTAAAATTAATGCTTAACCCCAATTTCCTTATGTTGCTTTTGTCTCTCTTTTTGCTTTACATTAAAGACACGGGTATTTTAATCTGATAAGCATTACTAAGCAACTGATCAGTATTTCATTTGATAGGCAAATCTTTTCATTCTAGACAGATTTATAGTTCCTTCAAACTCTGATTCAATTCATTTCATTTATCGTAACAAAGATGGAAGAAGCTTCCTGGGCACGCAAAGAACGCCTCGCTGCCCTAAAAAAGCGAAAAATTGGCTCTGAAGCAACTGGTGAAGAAGGAGTTGAAAGTACTGAAACTAACGAAGGTGAAAAGTGAGTCTTTGATCGTCATTGATTGTTCTCATGATTTCTACCAATATGTTCAGAAAAGTTTTCTTCCTAAATTCTACCATTTGGTTTTTCTGTAAAACATATTTGTAGGATTAATAAATATTAACTTCTCAACTTCTAAACTTTAACTAGACCAGTTTTGCGTTTCCGAAACTACACGCCGCTCAATGAGGAAATAAAAGCGCAATCTATAATAAAAATTGGAACACCAACGGACGTCGGTGATACGGTGGAAAAACAAGTTGATCAATTAACCAGAGAAGTTGAGGCAGCAGAAGAAGCTAAAAGAGCTGAAGAAGTGGTATGTTTTGAAAGCAATCTGTGATATTTTTCTAAATTAATATTCAATTCCATTTATTTGCTCTAAAAGAATAATTTTCTAAATATCTTGACAACCATTATTCAGGATCTTTTGAATTTAGCTCCAAAAAAAAGTAATTGGGATTTGAAACGTGATGTTGAAAAGAAAGTGGCGAAATTGAATAGGCGAACTCAAATTGCAATTGCCCAGCTTATAAGTACTTTGAAAGGAAACCGTGAGTTATAATATATTACTTGTTATTTTACTCACTTCAATTCTGTTAAAAGGAATCCGGCTTAATCGTGAGGTCGAGGCGAAGATTGATCTGGCCGATGCTGTAAATTCACAAGAGAAAGCAGTCAACCTACAAGCTAACAAAGATTCTGGCGACGAAGATTCAGAATGAAAAATCTTGATGGCAATCTGGCCGCATACATCGGTGAGTATTTCTAATTCATTTTTATTTGTTTCTGTTGTTTTTTTAATAAATTTTATTTGAAAAGCAAAAAATGAAGATGAGAAATTTCAGGTAGCTACTTTTCTTAAAGCTAATCTTTCTGGTGTGATAAAAAAGAAAACAATCAATTTTTAAGAGTTTAAATCAATAAAACATGACTTGGCCATTAGTCAACAATTGGCGTGTGCTATGGATTATTGAAGGGAATTTCTGGGCAAAGTTGTTTCAGTTGAGATACTTAATCTGCGGGCTCTGTTTGGCAGATAGTAATACCTGTAATTGACTACATCATTACTCTAACCATCAAAGCGGTCGGCTCGAGATATTCCAAGACACAGTAAATTGATGGGCTCTACGGCATTTCCAAACTAGTGGGTTCTACGTTGGTGGTAACTTGGCATCAATTATTTCCTCGAATTGAGAGCTACCCAGTGTTCTTGGCCTTGCCAAACCCTTTTTGGGACTACCAGGTCCGTTTCTTGGATAGAATACAACTTTAAAATTTATGATTACTGGAGATGATAAGGAGCGCGACCCATATTTGCTCTTTCATAATACTCCAATTAAAAGCCATCATTTTCTTTACTCTATTCGACATAGAATTTGCTTATTTGGACAATTTGATTACTTCCATTATTTTATCATCAACTCTAACCCTAGGTTTATCTGTTATCACAGAACTTTCAATTTTCTTTGTCGTATTATTCTCTGACTTTTTTCTATTCTCCTATATTCCAAGTTTTTCCATCTTAAAACAGTAATTGTGTCCCATGTCGTGATTCATTAAGATAATCGCGAATACTGATTTCTCTGTATTACGGAGTTGCAACTTTTAAGACAAACAAGTAGAAACTTGTTTAAACGAAGAAAACTTTCCAATAAAGTCACTCACATTTCTTTCTATATTTTGCCTTTTACATGAAACAATATATCATAGAAACTAAAATGGGTAATTTGACTATTGTTGAACAGTGAAATTTTTGGATCGATAATCAATCATGCTTTTTAATTTCAAAGCATGCAACATCTTTTCTTTTTTCATCCTTAAAATTTTTATTATTAAATATTACACATAAAAAATAATATTCTTGTATTTTTTGTAAACATATGTAAATTACAATTTTTAATAAGCAGAAAAATAAAATTTTGAATAAATTAAAAGTCTTAATATAATTTATACTTTTGCAATTTGATAAGCTAGATTATTTTTAAATTATAATATATTCATACAATATATTTTTGTCCTTTTTTTATTTAAATAATATTTTAAAGTTTTAATGACTGAAATTTTTATTAACTAAAACTTTTAAATAACCAAATAAAAAAATAAAATGTGAAATTTTGACTAATTTTTTCTTAACAAGCTTCTCTCATTGTTTTCTTATTAAGAATCAGACTTTTTTTCTTTTCACTTTCATTTTTGATATTCTTATTAGCATGAAAATCTTTATTAGAAACAAATCTCTGTCACTACCATATTAAAAATTTTTGTTTTTTTTAACCACTCATTGATATCAGGCTAAAAATAAGATAAATGATTCTTTAAATAAGAGTTAGCAACGATAGTGGAAATCCAAACTATCTATGTACCAAAAGAAAGGTAACTTGAACCTTTTCATACTGTATATCATTAAAAGCGTTCAGAATGTATTTCTTACCTGTTCAAGTCTCATCACTTCTTTATAGTTTCAACTAAGCCAATATATCCAATCCTGGTAATTATTAGCAGAGTATTCCGAATGAATAATTTAGAATTCATAAATTCCAAGCTAGTAAAACATAACCAATTAAACCAAAAAATCTGAGCTAATTTATTATCAAATCAAATCAAATCAAATCAAATCAATAAATAATGCTTCAATCTGATAATAATCCCTTTTATTAATAAAAATAATTTACGAAAGCTTGAAATTCTGTGGGTAACCGTTTACAATTGATTACTGCATTAACCTTTATTTTTTCAGTGACAGGAAATTTTAAAGCATCAGTGAAAGTTGGGATATTGAATAGATTTTTAAATACCGAATGATTTTCGTATCATTCTTTTAGATTTTCCTTAATCTAGAAAATTTTCCGAGAGCTTCGTCCAATTTTCGAGCGATAAACATTTACGCTTGAATGTTTTAATATAATGATAATTCCCAGGTGCCATAAACTCCGTTATTTTTATTGTTTGGGAACGAAGCTTTGAAGAATAAAATAAATAGCCTTAATTTATTTTTTTTAGGTGTAAGTGATGGGGGATTTTGTCCTCTTTTTTTTTTTGTAAGTTGATCCAACTATCTGGCTGGGGTGCAGATCATCTTGAACTGATGATCCGCAAATCTTGTAATCATGGAAAAACGACGATCTTTATTTGACAAGGTTTGTTAAAATTATCGTAAATATATATGTAGAGAAGGAAAAATACAATTTTATTTTACAGCGTACATTTTGTATTGAAACTGGTTTTACAAACTTTAATCTCATTATTAACAAGTATCTCTTTGACACGTTTCAGTTTTTTTTATTATAAAGATCGGAATACATTTTCCGTCATTTGATCTTGTCAGTTGACCAGAATACTGTGCTACAAACACGTGAAACAAGGAATATACTTTATATACTGCGCCAGTTAAAAAACACCAAAAAGTTGGGTTGAGGTTATCTTTTTAAAGTATTTCTGAGTTGTTCATCCTTACAACAATCAATTGGCAACCGACCTTTACCATCCTTAATGCGGAGTAATCCTTTGTCATTTTCTATCAGCATTATCGCCACCTCTTGGAATACATTTTCGCATGCTTTGTGTAATGGAGTTTGGCCATCAGAATCTTGAACCCTAGGATCAGCTCCATATTTCAACAAGAGTTTTACTACTCTTGAATGATTTTCGGCAGCTGCACGATGCAAAGGCTGTTGTGAAAAGATGTTAGTAGAATGATAAAAAAGTCAAAGTCAAAGTCAAAGTTAAAGTAAAGATGAAAAAATAATGTTCAAATTTTAAGATAGTCGTTACTTTTGTTAATTAAACCTACAGTTGAGAATAATTCTGGAGTGACAACATTTACTTCAGCTCTATTTTCGAGCAAAAGACGACAAATATCTTCGTTACCAATACGTGCTGCGTAATGCTGATAAGTTTCAATGAAAAAAGTTTGGGACAAGAGAAACTTTTATAGAGCAAGAAAAAAGTTCACAAAGATCTGGTAATTTTCTTTGATTTTTATATATATTAATAAAGAGATATTTCTCTTTGTTCAAAATTGAAACATATTTATATACACTACCAAAGGTTTATATCCGGTTTTATCACTTTCGTTCACAATCCGAGTTCCCTTCTTCGCGATAAGACTTTTGACTCGATCATAATCACCTTGTAAGCAAGCTTGATGTATTGACTTTGTAAAATCTAACTCTTCCAAAGTTTGAACAAAAAGATTTTGTTCAGAGTGAGAACAGTTATGGTCATGAATATTTCCCTTGTGTTGGCTCATTCCTTTTCTAAAAGTTTCTCAGTTGTTTAGTAAAACAAAATAATTTTAAAATAAAAATCTCATGTTCCAGATTCTTTTCTTTTCTCTTTTTCTTTTTTTTTTTAAAGAATTAAAATTATATATTTCACCTTTTAAACAAAAACAAAAAAGAAAAAGCACCACAAAAATTTTCCCGTTTCAACTCCCAATAAATCATGCGAATTGAACACATGATAGAAAATTCGGGAGAAGTGTTAACGAAATTTAGGTTGGTTCCTGACTTGTATGTTGCTCCGATGCAATGTGATGCGTGTACAGACTACCACATTTTAATGAATGGCAATATTTACAAGATCATCAAAGATAGCTTACTTGGTGCGCCATTTATTTAATAATCTAATAAGTATGTATGCTACTATCAAAAAAAAATAATATATGAAATACAACGAAAAAAAATGTCTAAAAAGATAACATAAAAAAGTTTTATGACATGCGATTTTTGGTGTGGGTAATAAGCTTAGCAAAAAAAGTTGTGCGGGCGCGGGGTGGGTAAAAGTAAGCATTCAGGCTGGTCATTTTCTAAATGAATCCCTGCAAATAATCGAAAAATTGAAAATAATATATTCTCTTCACTTTAGCTTGCAGCAAAAATGTTCGTTAGGAACTTTCTATTGTTTACTATATTTGGGTGTACACAAATACAAAATTACTTGGCAAATTTTTATATAAAATCTCTTGTCTGCCCTCATTTTGTTTCAATGATAAATATTCGCTTTGTCTGGCAAAAATAGAGTAATACGTAAGATGAACTTCTAGTGCACATTTTGTAAAAAAAGATAATCGCAGTGCTACAAAATAAACAATTTTCATTGGACATTCTAATTATGACGTCATTCATACTCATCCAAGACTTCAAGAAAACAATAACTTTAATTGCCAACAACGGGAATCTTGAAAGAATCCAGCAACTTTACAACCGTCATTAACTCTTTAATATACCTACAATCCTTCAAACCCAAGACTCCACTTGTATACACTCAATTTTCACAATTCAAAAAACTTTTCACCCATTTTTGCAAGAATATTTCGTGAAACTTTTATTAAACATTCTGGGTCATTTAAAAATCTTTATCTAGGGCTACCAAAAATTTTACTAGCATGACTTCTCTATCATCAAATGAACTACCTTTATCAGTTAAATCCGTTATAAAACCGGTTGATCCTGAATATGAACGTCGCTTACAAAATCGAGTGCGTGAACTTTTAGGCTCTCGTTTTGACGGGTATGTTCATTTTATATTTTCAAAGTTATTCTTACACAATTATAGTTGCATATCATAAAATTAAATTCAAATCAGATTTATATGGATTACCGCTCATGCAGAAATGAAAAGCGAATTCGATCATCTTATCCTGATTAGGCAGCTGTAGGCCTCGTGTAACACAAAGCTTTATTTGATGTAAAGTCACAATGTTATACCGGGCTTCAATACATCTATTTTGATTTCATTTTATTTGATAAATTCAATTTTTAATATTGTTCTGCTTACTCTTCACTCTTATTCAATATTTACCCTAATCAGATTTCCTGGAGCTCAACCTGTTAGCTTTGAAGCATCACATTTTAAACTTTTAGAAACTGAGGATTATTTTGTATGTGAGAAGAGCGATGGGATTCGATACATAATGATTGCTTGTTTGTCGCCTAAGGGGTATGCTACATTCCTTGTAAGTTTATTCGGACTAATTCAGTGTTAATTTTAAAAGATAAATTTTTTTATCATCTCTCAAAGTTTTTTTCATGATTCATTTTGGGCTCTACTGATTTTTTACTCTTTCTTCGATTAAATTTAGTTAGACAGAAAAAATAAGATTCAGTTTGTAGAAGGTTTACAACTTCCGCTACGAGAGGATCCTACTAAATGCCATCATGAAACCTTGATGGATGGCGAATTGGTAGTGGATCTTGAAGGCGATAAGGTGAAATGAAATAAATTAAATTAAAATAAATTACACCATCTCAAATTTAATTTAAGGTTCTTATCAACTTTTGTTAAACTCCTTTTTCCTTTTATCCAGAAATCTTTACGCTTCCTTGTATTTGATCTTATGGTCATAAATGGTAACGTGGTTACGCAACGGTCATTAAGTACGCGACTTGGGGTACACGCTTAATCTTTTTTTCTCAAAGTCATGCATATCCAGGACTTATTTGATTTCAATTCTTAATGATCTATTTTGCCCCTCCATATATTACCCTATAGATGTTTAGACAAGATGTAATAGAACCTCTGGAGACAGCTTTGGCCAAAAATCCTGAATTGGCTATGAAACAACCTTTTAGGTTAGTTAAACATTCATATTGTTGAACTTTTTTTTTTTTGAAATCAAATCCACTCAACAGGTTTTCCATTCTTCGAATACAGCGTAGAATTAAAAGAGATGGAAAGATCCTATGGGCTTCCCAAAGTTTTTCAACAAATACCATATTTAAAACATGCTAATGATGGACTTGTATTTACACCGGTCAAAATGCCTTATGTTTCTGGGACATGTCATAAATTGTATGATACTTTTGAATTTCAGGCTTTTCGCGTTCTATCAACAATCAATGAAGCCTAATACAAAATTAATTATTTTTCAGATTGAAATGGAAACCAGTGGATAGTAACACTGTTGATTTTAAGATTAATGTCATTTGGAACAGTGAAAGAAAGCCTTCTTATCAATTGTTCATCGCTAATAATGCAATACACAAATTCTATGATTTTTTAACGTTAGAAGAAGAGAGATCCACAGAGTGAGTATAATTTCAAAAAACTTTATGAATTCAAATGAATACATATATTAAAATCATTTAAATATAAAAATATAAATTCATCATAGGTGGCGAAAAGATCCTCCGAATGGTCGCATTGGTGAGTTTTGGTAAGCAATACTATTTTCTCATCATATAAATTTTTATGAATTGATCAAAATAAAAATTCTCTAAAAATTTAATTTAATCGAATTAAATAGGTATGATCCAAATTGGAAAACAACTATGCCTGAAGAAGGATACGCGCCTTGGATTCGTGCCGGTGGATGGAGGTTTGTATTTACTCGAGAAAGACTAGCATTATACAGATTTGCTATTTAAATAATTTATATTAAACCTGATTTTTAGGATCGCTTTCTAACGGAATCTTTTTCATTTCAGATTTGTGAGGTTTAGGGATGACAAAGAATTGGCTAATGACGAAACTGTTCTGAATAAGATTTGGCACAGCATTCAAGATGCGGTCACAAAGGAAATGGTATTTTTGCTTAAGATTTTGAGTTTCTTTGAATTTTCAAGATAAAATTATTTTTATTATATTTAAACTCATGTCATTTAATTCGCTCAAGTTGGAACGCCATTGTGACATAATTCGAAAAGGTTGGAAAGAAAGGGAAAGATTTCCACCTCCTGGACCACGAATGTCAATTTCTCAGGCGACAACACCTGTGACTCCTGTCACTCCTGTGCATAACAGGTATGAATGATTGTATTTTTTATCTAATCAATTTCATGCTACCTGGCAAATTCATGAGACTTTATTACTCTGGTGAATAGAAATAGCAGATTTCCTGTTACCATTTCTCCAATAACCCCATTAAGTGCCCATTCCATCAATATACCACCAACTGTATTATCTCCAACTGTTATAACGACACCATCAAATGGAAGTGGGTACTTTTCTCAAGTTATACAGAAGACAACTCAAGAAGAATCCTCAGATTTACATATTCGTGAAACGTTAACACCCCAGGTAGCACAACAAAATGAATTTGAAGAAGAAACTCGCGAACTTTCAAATACAAGATCCACATCAGAAGAAAAAATTGATTCAAGAGCAAAACGTCAAAGAACTTCACGTGGGCCCTCACCAGAATTAACACAAGATCGTAAACCGTTACACCTACTATCAAACTCCCAAGAAATCCAACCATCACAAGGTCTATCATCTCCCTCTTCCTCTTCGTCCACATCCTCTCGTCAATCCTCAATAACACACAACTACCATGACGAAGCTTCAATTAGAGAATCCCCTTCCCCGAAAGTGATTTCCCTTGACTTTAAACTTCCAGAGAAAGTGCCTGGTTCTCAAGCGCCGAGATTTGTCGAGATTTCCAAGTCACAAATCACCCAGGCTTCTCAAGCTTCTTCATCGCCCCCTGCCTCCTCACAACAGACCATCCCACCCTCATACCCACATAATGCACCTCAACTGATCAGGCGGCCCTCACCTAAACGTAGACTAACAGAGATAGCATCTATTCTATCACCTGTAGTTGAAGAACCGCGAAGTATTCATCGAGAACTTTCCAATTTTAGTGAGATTACCAGATGGGACAATTCTGATGAAACGACGGTAAAATCACAATCAAACTCACTACAAACTCTGAATCGAAAGACTTCACCAGAAAATTTACAATCATCCACTCCTAATCCTGCCACCCATAATCACCCTCTATCCTTGAAAACAGCCCCATATCAAACTGATGATCACATTGCTTCTCCATCACCACGACCTCACTTTGTTTCTTCGAAAACAGAGAATGATCGTGACGAACAAAAAATCCACCCACCCTCTTTCTATTATCCCTCTTCATCTGCAATTTTGAAACCCTCCTATCCTTACTCAAACTCGGAAGCTTTAAGGCAGGAATCACTTCCTTCAACATTGAATCGTTCTATTGAACCTTCGACTTCACAATATTTCAATTCTCAATCGAGTAAATTACAAACACATTCTTCACCGTCCTCGCGGTCACTACATGTCAAATACCCTTCTCGACATTACACTTCTACTTCAAGTATATCACAAATTGATATGCACAATCCTCCATATAGCCTTTATGGAGGAGCTCAAAATAATTTTGTTTCTTCACCTACCCAAGGAGAGTTTTTTCAAATGCAAGCTATAAATCAAAGGACGAATTTTTACGAAGTCGAAGATGATGCTCAGACACACACCTTCATAAATTATTCAAATAATCCGCTACCAACTAATCAACAGAGTCAGACGCGGCCACCATTATCAGCACTACACATGGGATCGACGAGTACGGCGCAAACAGCTCAGTATTCTGTCTCACCATCTGCTTCACCAGGGACTCCAACACCAACACCCACCACCTCTAACAATCGACCAACCCCTCAAAAAAGAAAGTCTAAAGCCATGTTAGAATTTATTTTGAACGATTCGTCGAAAGATGCAGACCAAAAAAGGGCAAGATTTGGATGGGATGAGTAGCAAAGGATTGTATTCAAAGGATTTGCTGTTTAGTCATTTCAAAAATATCTTGTATCCAGTTAAACATACACTCATTTGTATCCATTATTCCAATCATTCACATTTCTCGGGTACGTCACTTGTATATATTGTTTCCTATTTTTTCGTACTGTTTTATAACAGAATCGCACTTATCCAAGTGGATCATATTAGCAATATCATTCATTGTTCATTATTCTCATCTTAACTGTCAAAGTACTGGTGACGAGATAAAGGGCAAGAGTAAATAAAATTCTTAACGATTCAAACCTTGTTGAATCATGATGTAAAATTAGAAAGCTTGGATTGCTTATGAATACAAAATTTTCTCATTTCAAACGGATGTAAGTCAATTTGTGATTTGTGCAAAAATGTGTTAGATAATTATTTAATAATAAACCAAAAAAATGTAAATTGAACATGTAGTGTAATACAACAAAAATTTGATATATTTTTTGGATTATTGTTCATTTTTATTTAATAAATAATTATTTAAATCAAGTACAATTTTATTTAATATAAAAGAAATAAGTTATTAAGTTATTTTATAAAATAGTTGATTGTAAATTTATTTATATATTATTAAATTTTTTAAAGTAAACTTATTTGTATATTATTAAAAACACTATACTATTATGGTTAAAAACCATAATTTTTATTAATTAATATATGTATTAGTTATTTAATATTATATAATTAATTACTTATTTTTAAATAATAATTGTTAATCTAATTAATAATTTGATTATTAACTTGATTATTAATCTGATTATTAACATAATTATTAATTTTTTTTAGTAAATATATATGTAATAAATTTCTTAATTATAAAAAACATGTAATCAAAAAAACAAATACAATAAAAACACATTTAATATTTCTTTTTATATTGTTTTTTTTTTAATTTTTAAGTATTTATAAGTAAAAAATTATTTATTGGTATTTATATATCTTATTTTTTTTTAATATTATTATTAAAATTAGTTTAAAAAACTATTTATTTGCTTTGGTAATTTATTAAATAAAAAAATAATTAAAAAACACAATAATATTTATTAATTTTAAAATTTATTAAAATAAAACATTGCTTTTTTATTAAAACTTTAATAAATATAGCTTAATTACTATTTAATATACAAAAACAGATTAAATATTTTTAATTAAATATAATTTATATGTTTGCTATATGTAATTAACTATTTAAATTAATTAAGATTATATTATATATTTATATTAAAAAAATATATACTTATTACACAAACCAAAACTCATTATAAAAGTTTTATTAATATTAAATATACATATTATATGAGTAAAAATTTTATCTAACAAATTATATAAATTATAAAATATTAATTTAATATTATTAACCAAATTATTATTATAAAACTTCTTTCTCTTTTATATCCACAAATCCTCAAAAAGCACTTTTCTGAAGAAGTTTTTTTATTTTATTTTCCCTGTTAGTATTTCACAATTTCTCTTTCTAATAACTTCTTTTTCATGGACTTGGAGGCTGCTTTTAGTAGTGACATGTCTAAAAAGAAGGCACCAAAGGGTGCTTTTCATGGTTCTGCAGGTGGCTCTTTCTTACAGAAAAAAAAAGTTGTGCTTGGAAATGTTAAACACTCTGGTGACGAAAAAAATATCTCTCTGAGCAGGTCTGAGCTTAGTAACAATATGTTTTCTAACATAGATAGTTTGTCTGGTAATGAAGAAGATGCTAATATAACTGGCATTAATGTTGGGTTTCTTTTGGGTTTGACTGCCAACACTTCTAAAGCAAAGTGTGTCAATACTGATGCTGTTTTTGGTTCTCTACTTAGTTTTCCCAACTTTGACATAAATGATGATGAAAAAGTATCTCTTTCTCTTTATTTCTTAATCTCTCTGGATAAAAAGTGAGTCAACTCCAAAATTGTTAAGACTTAAGTGGAAGTCTCAGTTAGGAAATCATTTGCTTTGGACATTAATCTCTTGGCTGTGGAAGAGAAATTGGCAACAGCAAAAACCCAAATCATTAGAAAAATTTTTTCAACAATCAATGGTTTTGAGAGGGCCACTACCTCTTCAAAATTTGAAGAAATCATTTGATCTACCTTTACTTTAGAAAAGAGCATGGAAATGGCCACATTATTGGCCAGAAAAAAAGAGTTTAATGTAAACAACGATCTTAAAAAACAAGAAATCCATTCAGATTGGACTGTGGTGATTAAGGAAATTTCTATGAACATGCCAAAGAAAATGATCGTCACTACAGTGTCTGTTTTTGGAGAAATCAGGTCAATTAAAATTCAGCTAATTGGAATGTGGCAAAAGGCTGTGGTGGAATTTGCCGAATTGGGGCAGGCAGAGCAACTTGCATCAAAATAATTATTCCTCATTGAGAAAGACTTAGTGCATGTGGCTATGACCATAGAAGATTGGGATACTTGGATGTCTAGGAATTACTTTAAAGCACTTCTGTTTACTTTGCCAGTAAAAACAACTGCACATGATCTTGGTACTCTTTTGAAAGGGACTGGTGGAAAAACCTGCATCATCAATCATTCATTGAATTCTGGTAACTGAATTTGCTGTGCCATGGTTGGTTTTGGATCTGAAGAGGATTTGGAGTCTGCATATCACACTGAGTCAATATTTGGTGGTATTAAACTTTTTTGGGCTAAATTGGATTTGGTTTGCTGTGGGAATTGTAAATGCTTTGGTCATTCTGCTATGGAGTGTGATATACCTACTGCACCTGATGCTAAATTCTCAAGGTTTGTTAAAAAAGTCACTTTAGATATACATCACCTTCAGCTGACAAAGCTGTACATGAAGAAGAGTATTCTTATCTTCTGTTCTGCTGTTTTTGGTGACAAGTCTTGGGTATAGGTAGTTTCAATCACTTTTTCTTCTGGTGGCTCTTATTTCAGTTTTGGTTCTGGGTCTGGTTTTCCTTTTCTTGGTGTTGTCTGTAATAAAGAAAATACTTTGGACAGTCATGATAGTTTTTCAATTAACAATCATCTGGCTTCATTGGAACACTCTTTGGAATTGTTAGCTGATCAAGTATCAGATGTTTTGTGTAGATTAAATGGTGTGAAGCTGGTGTTCTTGGTGCCTGTTTCCAAAGTTGGACATCTGGATGTTCCTATCCTTGTGTCATTAATGTCAGATGCTGATATGGTTTTGGATATTCTCCAGCTGTCTCTTTCTCCTCCATCTTTTAAAATAGAAGAAAAGACAATTGATTTGGGTTTGAGTAGTTCAAAAGTTCTGACTTCCAAAGTTGGCAGGTTGGAATCTAAAATAATAGCTCTTGAAGTTTCTATCAACTTGATTTTGGAGAAGTTGGATTTGTTGTGTGTGAATTCAGGCTCTTTGACACATTATTCACATCAATAAATGGATTTGTTTAGAGAGTGGCTATATGTAATACTAGGAGTATGACAAATTTGGCTAAACAGGATGATATTGTTCATTGGCATAGGGATTTGGGTAATATGATTTCTATTGTTATTGAGACAAAATTGAGATCTGACATTAAGTCTTGGATTATGGATAAGTTCGATGGTGTCTGGGTTTTCACTACTGGTTTGGATGTTGGTTTTCAAGATGCTGACATTGCCATTATCATGAACACTTCTTTGGCCTGACATGTTTTGAAAGTAGATGAAATTCCTGGTCAGTTGGTTTCTGTGTGCCTTTTGTTTAAAAACAAGCTTTCAATTATGATCTTGGGTCTATATGCTAGTGCATTTGTTGGCACATGTTTTGGTCAAGCTGCTGTCATTAATTCTATGATTTCCAAGACAGTTAATTCCAGCTTTTTTGTGATTTTGGATGGTGACTTTAATGAAAATGAATCTCAGAAGAGTGCAAGTTTCAAGTTCTGTTTGGGATTGGGCCTAGTTAATACTTTTGATGAACACTCACTGGCCAAAGCTACTACTTGGAGCAATTCTAGGAGTGTTGAGAGGGTGATTGATTTTATTTTAGTAAGTGAAAATTTGGCATCTACTATTGTATTGCATAAAGTTGATGATGTGTCTGAGTTTTTTGATACAGATCATAAGTCAATTTTAGTTTCAATTGGTCTGGGTGGGCTACTGGATGCCCATCTTATTAGCATTTGCAGACAAGCCAACAGAGACTGGTAGAAATTCAATTTAAAGAATGTAAGTAACATTCAGTAGTTGAGCTTTAAAAACCACGTGTTTGCTGAGTTGTTGACTAGATTGGATATGTTTGAAGAAGTGAGAGACAATAGTGACTTAAATACAATGTGGAAAATACTGAAAAAGACTGTGATACAAGCTGCCAATATAGTTTTCTCTAAGATTTGGTATAATAAATATAACTGTTCAAGGAATAAAGAATCTTCGAGGTTTTTTAAATTGGAACTGCTTATTGCAAAGGTTTTAAAATGTTGAAATTCCAGTGATTTTTTGAATTTCAACTGTCTTATTAAGGTCTGGTTGGCTATTGATAGTGTTGAAGCTTCCAAGATTGATAGCATGGTTTTGACCAGTATAAGCTCAGTGAAGCTGGTTAAGCATTTGTTAGTGATAAGAAAAAAGTATCAAAAGTCCAAATATTGTGAGTCTAAGATTGCTAAGAATACTACTATAAGAAAGGCTATTGACTGCCATATGGAAAATTTCTGTTCTGACAAAAAGAGAATGATAAAGAGCATTCTAGAACACCTATTTTGCAAGATAGTTTTGGATCACTTGGTAGTGGATAATGAGCTGGTAGTTGAGCCTAAAAAAGTGATGCTCAAGATTGATAAAATTATGGAAGAGTAGAAAAGAAAGTGATCAATTCTTCCAAAAATGCCTGATCTTTGGTCTCAACAATATATGCCTTTAGATTATATAAATGATGATGCTTTCTTTGGTATAATGAATGAAATTGGTATGAAAAAATTGTCCTTGGTTGTTGATAACCTGCCAAATAATAAAGCAGCTAAGTTGTCAGGAATACCTAATGAACTTTAAAAGCATTATAGTGAAGAGACTTTGGTCTGTTTTTTGAGGCTGTTGAATTTGTGTTTAAGTCAGAGTGCAGTTTTTGATCTCTGGAAAAAAGCATGGGTTTCTATGATTCTGAAATCTTATGAATGGAATGGTGTTCTAACAAATACTAGACATATCACATTAGTCAATATTGCACATAAAATACTATCTAAGATTCTATCTGATCAGATATTATTGGCTTGTAGCAAGTTTAATGTTCTTCATAGTGACAATTTTTCAGTGTTGAAGGGTACTTCCATCCAGTTTTCTATTTTTGCTATTGGATCAATTGTTGAAGATGCTCTGGAGAAAAACAAAGAGCTTTGGTTAGTACTACAGAACATGTGCAAAGCCTATGATTTAGTAGGCTGGTATCATTTGTGAGCAAGCTTGTATCACATCAAAATGTGTGAATGCTTCATCCAATTTTTTGGTAACATCCATGAAAACTGGATCAACAGAGTGATGACAAATTTTGGGTTCTCAGAAGACTACAAAGTACATGATAGGTTGGATCAGGAGGAGGTTTTCTTTCTACTACTTTGGAGGATCTTTTATGACCCACTTCTGTGTGAAGTAAAGAAGCATGAACACTTATGCAGATAGAGGATTAATTCTAGATTCATGGCTAAGTCTGGCAGAATTGAGACAAATAGAAGAAAAACTTTTTTTTTGGCTGCTGGTGCCTTTGTTAATAATACAATTTGGATTGGTAATAGTCATGTATCTACACAGTATATTTTGAATATTGTCAGTGAATTTTTTGTGATCAATAACATCTCAATTAATATTGATAAAACAGTAGCTATTCCAATCAATCAAGGAATTAGAAATGTCTTACTGTTGATCAATGAATTGCCAATTTTAATTGTTAAAAAGGGAGAGCCACACTGATATTTAGGCATATTTCTGTCAACTGAGAGTCTTTCTAAACCCAGTTTGGCTCAAGCTTATATGAACGTCAAGTTTTTTTCTAATGTGATGTTAAAAAAAGTTATTATGAACAAACAATTCTGTTATTTGGTATCAACAGTCTTGCAATCCATAGTTAGCTATTGTACACAATTCAGTTTCATTTCTTCAGCTGTGTGTCATAAGTGGGACATTATGATTAGGAAAAGTTTTAAAGCCAAAGCTGGTTTGCCACATAACTTTTCCAGTAAGGTCTTGCATTATTCTTTTTTGTATAGTTTGAAGCCCTTTGAGCAAGTACAGTCTGAAGGAAAGCTGACATTACTGATCTCATTCTCCAATAGCTGTAACATTTTGGGACACTTATTTGATTATAGATTCTTGAATTTACAAGTTCTGAGATGGTCTCCTCTGGATCCTTTACAATTTTCAGATAGGTTGCATGTTAGTCCTATAAACAATTTTTTGGCTGGAGTGGTGAAAATTTTTCTGGAAAATAAGTTGTTATTGACAAACAATCTGCCTTGTGTCTTTTGTGGATTTGGTAACTTTCTAATGTCTAGCATCTTAAGTCAGTTCTTGTATTTCAAATCTGTTTTGTCATTAAAACAGTTTGGTGTTGTGTTTGGTGACAGACTTCTTGATAAGAAAGAGAAGGTAATGGACTGAAAGACATTTTGTTGTTGGAAGTAGTTGGATCTAAGAGGCCCAGTGCCTTAATGGTTCTCATTAACATTTGATTTTATGACCAAATCTATTTTTTTGGGAGTCAGAGCTACTTCTGCTAATAAAAGAGATACACTAAGTGTCTTAGATTCTGATAGATTTTTTGATGTTTGTGATAGTTTACTAGAGGTGTAGTCTGATTGCATTGAGATTTATACAGATGAATTCTTAAGATATGCTGGTTCTGCTGAGGTAATAGGTGGAACAGCTGCATACTTTCCAACTGCAGATGCAGATATTGGGATTAGAGTGGATGGGCTTTTGTCCTCTACTTTGATTGAATTGCAGGCTGTAGTATTGGCTTTAGAGTGTGTTTTATCTTTGTGCTCAGTGGTTTTGTATTCAGATAGTCAATCTGTAATTGATGCATACACTTCTAAGACCTCTTTTACTATGCCCGATTTTCATAACCAATGTTAGATCAAAAGATTGCATATAGACAATCTTTTTAAGAGTAAAAATATTTCAATTAAGTGGGTGAAAGTTAAGAGACATTCAGGTATAGTAGGCAATGTTAAGGCTGATATATTGGCTAATAAAATGACTTTCTCATCTCTTTTTTTGCTGGTTGGGATTCAGAAAAAGTTTTTGGTTGCTGAGGAAACTGTTGTATCTGGCAATGCTCATTATTTTGTTTGAGACTTATACCAGTTAATATGCCATGCCTGTTGAGAAGCTGGTTCAGATTTTGATATTGTTCTAAATGTTATGATTAAGAAAATAGATTGGGGAACTACTGCAGCAGTTTGGCACCCTAATTCACATATGCTGTCTGAGTTTACCAGTAAGAAATTAGCCAATCTGTGCACATATTTAATGAAGACTGTATACAAGTGGCTGCCAATTACAGTTAGAAAAAATTTGTATAAGAAGAGTTATCCTGGGGTGTTGTGCTTGATGTGTGGTGAAATGAAGTTATCTGACCATGTTTTTACTTGTTCTGGCAACTTTGGTCTTTGTAAGGACATTTTGGTTAAAGCTACTAAAAAATGGTTGTCAATGTCTGGTCTTTCAAGTCTGTCTGCGTCTGCTATTCTGCTTTTATTCTTATCATGTTCTTTGGATGTAAGTCTTTATATGGCAGTTTGCAAGGGTTTTGTAATAGGAAATTGGTATGCTGAAGCTGTCTTAGTTTTTGAAAGAAAAAAAGAAGCTGTTCCAGTCCTTGTTAAATTCATTAGATTTGTGGTGGAGTTATATCATGATAAGATATGGGCTATTAGGGCCAAGCATAGGGTGAATATGGAAAAGACTGGCTTGATTGGAAATAATGGTCTGATTTCTGGCTTGTCTGGCAGTGTGGTTTCCAGATTGTCAGCTGGTGTTGTTCATATGCTTAGTGTTATAGAATTCTTTGCTGTTAGGTTTGGTAGACGCAAATTGTGTCAATTTTTCTCTGGTTTGGATAATGGTGCTTTTGTCAGCATAAGTACATAGTATTGCCTTGTCTGGCCTGAATGGCTGGCCACATGTAGTCTGTGTGTGAGCTGCATTTAATTGGTTTTATTTAGTTTGGTTCTATGTACTAAATAGTGGTTGGGCTTCATTCATAAAACTTGTAATAAAAAAAAAATATTATTATTTTTTATAACTTTATATTTAAATTTATATAATCATACTTTGTTTTTATAATTTAACATTAACTGTTACACAAAAATAACCAATTTTAAGATAACAACCTTAATATTTTCAAAAACTATAACAGTTTTTACAAAAAAATCTTAAAAACAAATTTTTTATAAAAAATAATATATAATATATTATTAAAAACATAAAAAAAATTTTTTATATAATCAAAAATAATAAAAATAAAGCACTTATTAATAATTTTCAATAATTATATGTAATTTAAAGTGTTTAATTTATATGTAAAAACATAATTTAAAAATTTTACTTCTCTATAATATAAACATAAAATTTTTAAATAATATTTATTATAAAAATAATTAAAAAAATAAAAAACTCTTTCTTTTATTAATTTCTTGGTCACAGTGAGAGTATAAAGTATTTAAAAAAATACACTTTTCATTTTCTTTTATTCCCCTGTTTTTGTTATTTTTTTTAGCACACTCTTATTTGTTGCTATAGATTTAGTAGACTTTTCTGCTAATAATTCTGGTTTTGTTTTGACTAAATTGGGAATTCAATCTAGCACTAAGAAAAAAGCATATGTTAAAAGTGTCTACTTTTATGATTTTTTATACAAGAAACCAAAGAAATTTGAAGTTGTTAATGGGATGGTAGATTTGTCAGCTGGTCTTATATCTGTCAACATTTTGCAAATTGATATTAATAAATACAAAAAATCTTAAAATAATAAAGTAGATAGCAAAAAAACTAGTGTTAGTAAGATATTAGATATTAAAAACATAAAAAACATGATTGCTAAAGAAACAAATTACATGAAATCCAATACTTTTAATACTAATAATATAATAGATAATGTAACTCTGAGAACAATATAAATAAGAACATATGTTTTAGGACAGTTGTCTAAAGTGCTATTATTTAATGATTTGAATAGTGATAAAACTAAGTTGGTGTTCTCAGTGTCTACATTTATTGGGTTTAAAAAGTTGCCATTAGCAGAGTTATGAAGCAAAGATATTAGGAATTTTGGTTTAAACAAATTATTTGCATTGGATATCAACTTATTAGCTGTGTCTGGCAAATCTTCTGATAATAAATTGATGGCATTAAAAAAGATTTTTTATTGTGTAAATAATTTTGAAAGAGCATTTACTTCCTTAAAATTCTTAGAATTGATTAAGTCTTTTTTTACTTCAAAATCGAGTTTACAAAAGACTAGAGAATTGGCTATTAATATGAAAATTTTGGTCAATAGTAATGTTAGAAAACCAAACAGCCATTCAAATTAGAAAGTAATCATCAAAAAGATCTTAGTAGATCTCTTCAAATCAGCTATAAAATCAGTGTTTTTTAAATTTGGTAAGATTGTTTCAATTAAGTTGTAATTGATTGGTCTTTGGCAAAAGATCTTAATAGAATTTGAGTCATCAGATATTGCTAATTTAGTTGCCTCCAAATAATCAGTTTTCTTGAAAAAAATTCTGTACATATAGTATTAACAATTAATGATAAAAAATCATAGATATTTAGGAATCTCTATTAAGCTTTATTGTATACTTTGCCAATTGGTATTATTGTTCATAATTTATCTGATTTATTAGAATTATATAGTAAAAAGACTTGTTTTGTTGGTTATAATCTGAGTTTATATGTGTATAATAAGTGTGCTATGGTTTGTTTTGTTAATAAAGCATTCAAAATAATTACTATTAGCTATACTCTAGTTTTTAAAGATGTAAACTTGCATTGGACTGGTTTTTTTTTGGCCTGTTGTGCCTAATGCAAACAACTTAATTATGTTTTTGGTATGTGTTTAGTGGATAAAAATTTTGGTAGTCATAATAAATGTGTAGTAACTTTTCAAAATCAAATTCATTTAGCCAACATATATAGAAAGAAGCAGGCACTAATTATTTACTCAGTTTTTTTTGGTAATAAAACTTGAACTCAGATTGCTGATGGTTTTACTTCTTGTGTAGTCTCTTTGGTTTTTTTCAGTATTGGTTTGTTCTTGAATGTGAAATCTCTTTTACTGGCTTTTTTAAATATAAGTGATAAGTTTGCCACTTTTAAGTGTAGTTTTGCTAGCTTTGTAAAGCAGATTGATAAGCTGGTTAAGAAATTGAACACACTTGGGCCAACAATTTTCCAGTCTAGTCCTAAATATCAGCCATTAGTAACTTTTTTATTACAGAATCAAAAGTGATAAGTAAGGATTTAAATGTGGCCACTAGTAATAAGACTGTTATAGAAGTAGTAGTTTTTGACCAAATATTCATTTCAAAATTAAAAAAGAATATAAACAGTTTGTTGGCTATAGTTATGGCTCTAATGACCAAGATAGACAATTTTAATTTGGGTGTAAAAAATTTCTCTTTTCAATGACAAATTTGGTTTAAAAAATGGCCACTTGTAATATTAAAGATCTCAATATCTCTGCCAAACAAAAAAATATTGTTTATTGGCATGTGAATTCTGATAACATAGTTTCTATTATTAGTGAAACAAAGTTGAGATTTAAAATTAGGCTGTGGATTATAAATAAGTTTGATAGAATTCAAATTTTTACTTCTGATTTGAATAAAGATTTTCTTGGTGCTGATATTGTTATAATTATGAATAGTTCTCTAGCTTGACATATTTCAAAAGTAGATAAGATCTCAGGTCAGTTGATTTTAATACATTTTTTATTCAAAAACAAGTTTTTAGTTATTATTCTGGATTTATATACTGGTATATCTGTTGGTACATAATTTGGCCAAGCGTTTAATATCAATTCCATGATTTTTAAAGTGGTCAATTCTAGCTTATTTATGGTTTTGAGTGGGTTTCAAGTTCTGTTTAAATCTAGATCTAATTAATGTGTTTAGTAGACATTTATTGGCTAAGATTTTTACTTAGAGCAATTTTAGAGAGATTAAAAAAGTATTGAATTTTATTTTTGTGAATAAAAACCTGGCATCTGCAATAGCATGTCATAAAATCAATGTTGTGACAAAGTTTTTTAACACTAATTATAAAACAGTTTTAGTATTGATTAGTTTAAATGGTCTTCTAAATGTTTGTCTTAGTAGTATTTATAAGCAAACTAATAAAAATAGATAGAAATTTAGGCTAAAAATACAGATAATGCTAAGTAAGTATAATTTAAGGAGCAATTTTTTGATGGATTGTTAGCAAATTCAAATGTGTTTGAGGAAACATATATCTGTGGTAACTTGAATACAATATTGGAGATATTAAAAAAAGATCATAGTATGTACTATTAATGTAGTGTTTTTTAGACATTAGTATAGTGAATATAATTGTTCAAAAAACAAACAATCTTCAAAATTTTTTAAATTGGAATTACTTATTGCAAAAATTGTAAAGAAGTGGAACTTAAAAGATTTGTTAGAATTTAACTGTCTTGTTTAAATTTGGTTGTTTATTGATGTTGTTGAAACATTTACAATTACTGGCATGGTTTAAAGTAGTATATGTTTGATTAAGTTAGTTAAGCATTTGTTAATAATAAGAAAAAAATATTGGAAATCTAAGTATTATAAATTAAAACCATTTGAGGATGCAGTTATTAAGAAAGCAATTGAATAATATATGGAAAATTTCTGTTCTGACAAAAAGTGGATAATAAAAAGTATTTTGGAAAAACTGTTTTGCAAAGTTGTTTTGAATTACTTGGTAGCAGGAGATAAGCTGATAGTGGAGCCTAATAAAATAAAGCTTAGAGTTGACAAAATCATAAAAAGATGAACAAAAAAATAGTTAGTGTTCCCAAGAATGTTTGATCTTTGGTTTCACTGTTACAGATAATTATTTGGAGTATTGATACAAATAACAAATCTGTAACTTGGTACTCAATAGCTAAATTATGTTAATAATATCTAAAGGTTTTGGTATCTGAAGATTTTGGATTAAAGTTCTTTGTATAATAAACAGAAATTTAATGGTTGTTTTTAGTAGCCTCTTGGAGTATTGATTCCATCAAATTTCTTTCTTTAGTATGGTGGCTGGTTTATTTTGGCAGTTATACCCTTCTAATAAGCTATTTATTAAGTTATAAATTCTATATCTTTATTTCTGGGTCTTTTACCAGGCTATTCTTAACGTTAATTAATTAATGCTTAATCCCTTAAATCAACAACAAACAACAAAAGAAAAAAAAATAAAGAAAAAAAAATAAAATAAAATAAAAGAAGAAATTAATATCCCATCAATAATCATAATCAAGAGCTATTGTTTTAGTGTAGTTAAGTGTTGAATTTTATCAACATAAAATGTTGATAGAATAGAAATGATTTAATATTTTTTAATCAAGCAATAATAACATGAATTCAAGTAGTAATTAATAATTTATTAATATGTAATGTGAATTTTGAACTGCTTCTAACTGTGTTTCTTAACTGGAAATTTTAGCTGTGTGTTTTTTCTTTTGTTTCTAATACTTTTGCTATATATACATAATTAATGTTTTATAAGATCTTACATATTTGTAAACAATGTGCTATAATTTTTTAAGCAATACTTACATTGCTAAGTAATGTGCTTTAATTTACTAACATTGCTTATATTACTAAGCAATGTGTTCTAATCTACTGATATTGTTCATATTGCTGAGCAATATGTCATAATTTACCAGCAATGTATTTCTATGTTCAATATTATTCTCTTATTAGTCTATCTGTTTTTCCTACTATTTTTCTTATACTTTTTTTTATGAATAATATTGTCAATATATGCTTCTGAATTATGTAAATAATGATGTTTTTTCTGGTATAATGGAGAAGATTAATATAAAAAAATTGACTGTGGTTGTTAATAATTTGCCAAATAATAAAGCTACCAGGTTGTTAAAAATACCTAATAAACTTTGGAAACATTGTAGTAAAAAGATGTTGAGTTGTCTTTTAATATTATTGAATTTGTGTTTAATTTTGGATACAGTTTTAATTTCTTGAAAAAAAATATGAGTTTCAATGATTTCAAAGTCTTATGAATAAAATGATGTCTTAATAAATATTAAGTCTATTATATTGATTAAGACAACTTGGAAAATTTTATTCTAAATCTTTTCTGATCAGATATTATTGACATGCAGTAAATTTGATATTTTTCACAGTAACAACTTTTTAGTGTTAAAATGTACTTTAACTTAGTGTCCTATTTTTGCCATTGGGTTGGTTGTCAAAGATATTCTGAAAAAAAATAAAGAACTTTGATTATTATAGTAAGATATGTGTAAAGCTTATGATTTAGTGGACTGGCATTATTTAAGAGCTAATTTGTAATACATTAAAATGTATAATTGATTTATCAAGTTTTTTGGCAACATTTATAAGGATCAGATTAACAAATAATGACAGATTTTAGACTTTCAAATAGTTATAGAATACATAATGGTTTAGATTAGGATAAGGTTTTTTTTCTGTTTTTTTGGAGAATTTTTTATGATTTGCTTTTGTGTAAGATCAAAAAACATAAACACTTGTGTAAATATCAAATTAATACTAGGTTTATGATGAAAACTGGCAGGGTTGAAGCTGTTGGTGGGAAATTTTTTTTTTGCAATTGGTGTTTTTGTTAATAACATAATTTGGGTTGGAAGTAGTCAAGCTTTTATATAGTATATTTTGAATATTATTAGTAAATTCTTTAATATTAATAATATCTCAATTAATAATAATAAAACAGTGGTTATTTTTATTAATCAAGATTTTAAAACTGTTTTTTTGTTGATTAATGGTTTGCTGATTTCAATTGCTAAAAGAAATAAGTTGCACAGATATTTAAGTATTTTTTTGTCTACTAAAAGTTTTTTTAAATCTAGTTTGGCTCAAGTTTACATAAATGTCAGGTTTTTTTCCAATGTAATGTTAAGGAAAATAATTACAGATAAACAGTTTTTTTACTTAGTTTTGGCTGTCTTGCAGTCTATAGTTAACTATCAGATTTAGTTTAGTTATGTTTTATTGAATATATGTTATAAGTATAATATAATAATCAAAAAGAGTCTTAAGACCAAGACTGGTTTACTACATAACTTTTCCAGTAAGACTTTATATCATCTATTTTTGTATGATTTGAAACTTTTTGAGCAAATACAATTTAAAAAAAAAGTGGTTTCATTGATTTTTTTTTTTAATGTCTAAGGCATTTTTAGGTGTTTGTTTAAGCATAGATTTTTGGATTTACAAGTTCTAAAGTAGTCTTTTTTGAATTCTTTGCAGTTTTCTGTTAAGTTGTATATTAGTTTAATAAACAACTTTTTTGAACAATGAGCTATTTTTGATAAACAATTTGTCTAATACTTTTTGTGATTCTGGTAGATTTCTAATATCTGGTATTCTGGAACAGTTCTTGTATTATAGTTTTGTTTTTTTTTGAAGCAGTTTAGTATTGTATTTGATAACAAATTTCTGGACAAAAAAGAAAATATGATGGACTAAAAGACTTTCCAGTAGTAGAAAAAATTAAACCCAAAGGGTTTTGTGTCTTATTGATTTATGCTGACATCTGAGTTTTTGTGTAAAGATGTTTTTTTGGAGGTCAGGTCTACCAATATACATAAGTTACTGGAGTTGAACATTTTGAAATCTGAGATGTTTTTTAATATACAAAGAGATTTGCTGGAAATTTGGTCTGATTTTATTGAGATCTATACAAATAGATCTTTGAAGTGTGCTGGTTTTGCCAAAGTAATAAGTAAAACAGCTGCTTACTTTTTGGCTTTGGACATAAGTGTTAGAGTTAAAGTAAATAGGCTTTTGTTCTCTATCTTAACTAAGTTACAGATTGTTGCTTTGGTGTTGAAATGTGTTCTATCTTTATGTACTATGGTTTTGTATCTAAACAGCCAATTTGTAATTGGCACATGTATATTCAAAGCTTTATTTGCTGTGCTTAATTTCTGTAATTAATGTTGGATTAAAAAAAAACATGTTGCCAACCTAATTAAAAATAAAAACATTTCTGTTAAATGAGTAAAAATTAAAGAACATTTAGAGATTTTGGATAATATTAGGACTAATGTAATGGCCAATAAAGCCACTTTCTCTTTTTTTTCTTGTCAGCTAGAGTTTATGAGCAGTTTTTGGTAGTTGAAAATATGGTTGTGTCTGGTAATACTTGGGATTTTGTTTGTAATTTGTACTAATTGGTTTGTTATACTTATTGAGAGACTAGTCTTAATTACAATATAGTTCTAGATGCCATAATTATAAGAGTCTAGTATTCTAACTTGTATATGCTTTTTAGGTTTACTAATAGAAAATTGGCCAATTTGCACATGTATTTGATAAAAGTAGTACATAGATGACTGCCAGTAGCAATTAGAAAGAGGTTATATAACAAAGATTATTTTGGTATATTGTGTTTGCTGTATAGTAAAATGGAGTTGTCTGATTATGTTTTTATTTATGCTGATGATATTGGTATCTGTGAAAACATTTTGGGTAAAGCTTCTAATAAATGAGTGTTATTGGTAGGTAAGTCAGAAAAAATTAGCTGTAAGTCTGTTTATTAATTGTTTATTTGGGTCTTGAGTCTGAGCAATAAAAAAAATAACAGTTATTTAAAGAGCAAAAGCCAAAATAAAACCAAAAGTAAAAACTAAAAGAATAGATTTTAAATACATTTTTTGGTTATCTTTTATTCTTTAGACAAGTTCAATAGCCATGTCCATAGTAGAATTGTTTTTCAAGAACAAAAAAAACCAAAGAGCATATAATAAATTAGTTCTCAATTTTTTTGTAAAGGAGTGAATTTTTTGTTTTTCTGTTCAATTTTTTTTAGAATTTACTTGTTTAATAAGCTTTTTAATTGTGTTAACATATTTAGTTACAATTTTTTCAAAGCTTTAAATTTTTTTTCCTAATTTTATATGTCATTTGAAGATCAAGATAGAAGTTCTGAATTTGTTTTCAAACTGGATAATAAAAAAGATATTTTTTTTTAGCATTTGTTGGTATCTATTTAATAATTTTTTGGTAAGTACTAGCATCAGTTTTTTGTAAAAACCAAATAGTAGAAAAGTTTTAAAGATAGCTACCAATAATTTGGAACTTGTAGTTAGTATTATATTAATTGGCTATAACTGTTCTTTCAAAGTCATCTAACTATTTAATTAAATCTTAGATATTACTTTTAAATAATAGTAATAAGGTATTGTTTTTTATCTTAAAGCAGTTTTTATATCTTGAAGGACAGCCAAAATGTTTACTTACATGAAGTCAGCAGTTATTGATTCAGAAATAGCTGTTTGTATAAAATAGTTTAATTTATTTGAAAAGAAATCAAAAACAAAAATGGTTTAATAGCTTTTTTTTTCTGTTTTAAAAAAAGTTTCAATTAACTAGTAGACAGCAATCTAAATATGAATTTGATGATTCAGATATTCAAAATTAGGAGGCTATTATTGAAAGATTATTAAGTATAAGATCTAATTAATGTTGTTGTTTTTTCTTTAAGAGTTTTTTCAAAGTAAGCTTAATTAAAGAAATAAATTGTATAAATTATATAGATTTTAGCTAAATGTTTATTCAGAAACCAGTGTTATGGTTGAAACCTATACTTCTTATTAATTATTACATGTATTAGCCACTGATGTCATATGATTAGCCACACTATTTTTAGAAAGTAATCATTGACCTGATCATTGACCATGTTTGACAGCTATATAAGCAATGAATCTCTTAGCTGTAGAAAAGCATGTAATAACAAGCATCTAAATAATCAAGAATAAATAAAATAACAACTTTCATCTCAATCCTTCTCTTATTGCTAATTTCCCTTTGCCTACCTTCAAGTATCTGAACATCTTAAAGATAAAAGATTACTTGTTGGCCTTTTCCTGACATATATAATTGTAGCATTTGAAGATTATTTGAATAAATGTGACTAAAAAGCACAAGTTGATACCTGATATTGAATTCTAAGAGTACTGACATGAGACATAGAATTATATTAGTGATGATCAATTGTTGACAGTACAGACTATCCCTCTACTTTCAGATTCTCCAGTTACCTTTAAAAAGAATAGCGACTAAGATATTTTATGAGACTGATCTCGCACATTGAATCTATATTCATTCAATTCACTCTTTAAAGTTGAATTCCCCTTTGATTATTTCCATTACCCTACAATCCTATTCTCTCTTGCTATCTATTAGCTTGTTATTCCAACTCATAACATAAAAGTGGTGCTCCTTATGAGGTTGTCAAAATTCACTTATTTCCTTATTGTATGGATAATTATTTATACTTGCTATAGCAATCAGAAGAACACTTTACAGCACACAACAGAAATGACCTAAAGTTTATTGAACTCAATCCTCTGCCCTTCTGCTTGATCTGTTTCCCTGTTGAAGAACAATCCAGTAGACAATTTCAAGACTTTTGGAACTGGTTCTTGAACGAGCATTCGGCTGAAACCTATACAGCTTATACTATCTATTACTTTGATCAAGCTTACTTTGAAAACAATTTTGAAGAAAGAAATACCAGCATCAATCAGCTTTTATATTCCACAATCTTTGAACAACAGCCCTTTGATTTCGAATATCTGAATTACTAAATCTATATTTGGATTGCTGCTCACCAACTAGCTGAAAACCCCTTTGAAACAGAAGAAAAAAGTTACCAAACTGCTCTTATTTTTGATATTTTTTTAAGTAAATTAGAGCACTCCACACAAACAGTAACTCCTGAACCAATGACCCAAGATTCAATGCAAGCAAACATCCTGGCCACCTTTCAAGGCATACAAACTGCTTTGGGACAAAGAAACAACATCCCACTATCATTATTCAGAGGCAATGCACAAGATCCAATTGAATGGTTGGATGACTTTGAAAGAGCTGCTACAGCCAACCAATATAATAATGAGTACAAGTTTCAAATTGTTGGTGGCTACCTTTAAGGCTCTCCTGCTACCTGGTTCTTACAGAAAACTGATGCTAATGTCCATCAAAGAATCATTAGATGGATGCCAGCAAATGCTGGAGAAAACAACACCTCTTTCACAACCCAGTTTGAAAACAAGTTCAGAATCCCAATTTTGATATCCAAGTGGTGCATGGAATTGGAAAGAAGAACTCAAGATCCAGGAGAAGTAGTAACTGAATATGTCAAAGCAATTAAAAAGTTAATCAAACGAGTGGACTCTGGAAGAAACTGGACAGAAGAACAAAAGATTTATTCCTTCACAAAAGGATTGAGAACCGACTTATTCTATGCTCTTTGGCCTCTTTTGGCTCTAAAAGATAATCCTACAATGGACATGGCCATTGAACTTGTCCAAAGAATTGAAGACAACCAAAAAATGCACTTGGAATTCACACTTCCAGTTTTTGCTCTTGCTCCTGTTATGGCTCCTGCTCCCCAAATGGCTGCTACTTCTTTTGCTATCCAAACTCAAGACCCAAATGAATAGTTGATAGATAGACTCACAGCAAATCTTGTTTGGCTATTAGAACCATTAGCCCAAGCAGTCAGAGATAACTAGCAATCTCAAAGACCCAGATTTGAACCATGCTTCAATTAGCCTCAGCAACCACCTTATCAAAGACAACAAAATCATGATTCACCTGTGTGCTATTGCTGTGGATTAACTGGACATTTTTTAAGAGATTGCAACAATCTTCTCTTACCCCCTCCAGCTCCCAGAAACAATGATAACCAAAACAACAGAACTATTAACAATAATGCTCCCAATCAAAGACCTAATCATGCCAATATCAATTTCTTTGGAGAGGATCCCCTAGTTGAAGCCACTGTTTATCAGCCTTTAAACTGATAGGCACACCTCCAAAGGGTGAGAGTGCAAGCCAACCAGAAAAAAACCCCTTTTACACCTTTAACTTAACTAATAATGACCATAACATAGATGAACTAGCAATTAACACCACAGAATCAACAAGGAAAAAGAAGAAAGCCAAGATTGATTTCGTTTTGGATGCAAACAAACCATCCACATCAACTGCTGATAATAATGAGCCACCAAAGACTAAAGTTTTTAAAAATTTCTCAAAGCTAGAATCCCCAGAAATAGTACAAAAATCTGGACCTTATTCTGTTGTTAAAGATTTCATAGAAATCCCAACACATATTACCTTTGGCCAGCTGATGACTCATCCATAGTTTAGAAAAAATCTTTGCAAATCTCTGATCCCCAAGAAGAAAATACCAAAAACTAACAAATGCTCTCATCAAGCTGGACTTGCTGACAACAGCAATGTTATCCTTTTAATTTGCAAAGCCCAAGTGGCTGGTTATTTCATCGACTTGATCCTAGACAGTGGATCATTTGTGAGTGTCATTACCAAACATTTCTTAAAAGCAATTGGCAGAAAAATTGATGAACCTTCTACCAGACCTATAACCAATATACATAGTGATAAAAAAAAAGGTCTTGGTATTGCCAAAGCTATTCCAGTCTGCATCAATGGCATCAGCATTGAAACTGACATGGAAGTTTCTGAAGCAAAAGAATACACCATTATTGTTGGCAATAAGTGGCTCAAGAAAGCAAAAACCTTACTCGACTATGAACTATGTGAATTAACTATCAGATATGGTGAGAAGCCTATAGTGGTTAAATGTCACTATTAGACAACTCCCTCAGCAAACAAACAGGATCAAGAAGAAGAACAATCAGACAAATTAGATGATAAAGAGAGTGATGAAAAAGAAGAACAAGAGGAACAAAAAGAAACCACTGAACTTGTATACACTACTTTTACCAGCAATGGCAAGCCACTGAACAATGTCAAAGCTGACAAAGAAAGAATCATTGTGAATGGCAAGCTGATCTGCTGGCCCTACTATGACATCCTTAGAAAAACTTTTGACCAAAAGCCTGGCAAAAAAGCCAAGTACTGTTATTGGTGGCATGGTTTTTGTGCCCAGTGCTGATGCAATCAACTCTTGTATTCTTCAAGTGATAAATGCAAATCATGTCTGATCTATTACAAAGATTGGGAATTAATCAGTTTGATACCTAAGGAAGAATTGAAAAAAGTCCAAAAGTCCTTTGAAAATAAACCACCTGAGATCCAATCACTAGTTGTAGAACAAAGAAAACCCTCTTCAGAAGAAAGAAGAATAGACATTGAAAATTTGCTGGCTAGAAACAGCCCAATTATCTCAAAAAAAGTGATACTCTTGGACGAACTCATGTAATACAATACACCATCACCACCAGAGAAACTTGCTCTATCTATCTAAAGCCATATCAATCCAATCACTGCAATAATGAGTTCATCAAGAAAGAAATAAAACAAATGAAAGATCTTGAATTCATACAAGAAACCAAGAGTGAATGGGCTTTCCCAGTTGTAGTGATATCCAAGAAAGGTGGAACCCTATGCTTCTGTGTTGACTACCACCAATTAAATGCCATCACTGAAAAAAACATGTACCCACTTCCCAAGATTGATGCAATACTGAACCAATTCAAAGATGCTGCTTTCTTTTCAACCATTAATCTAACTGCTGGATTCTGACAAGTAGAGATGAATCCAGAAAGCCAGAAGAAAACCGCCTTCATTACCAAGTATGGCACTTATGAATTTACAGTCATGCCTTTTGGTCTCACCAATGCCCCTCTCACTTTTCAACACTTAATGGATAAAGTATTTGAATTAGTGAAAAAAAACTTTGTTCTGGTCTATTTAAATGATATAATGTGTACTCAAAAACCTGAGATGAACATCTTGAACATTTGCAAAAAGTTTTTAATCTTCTCAAAAATGCAGGTCTCAAGATCAACCCAATCAAATCTTTCTTTGGAAGACAATCCACCCAATTTCTTGGCCATCTTATTACAAAAGATGGAATCTTCCCTGATTCAGCCAAAGTAGAAAAAGTTCAGAACATAAAACAACCAATGAATATTCATGAGTTACGTTTTTTTTTTGGTTTGGCCTTCTATTATCGCAAATTTGTTAAAGATTTCTCCAAAATTGTCTCTTCACTCAATCAGCTACTCAGGAAAAATGTCAACTACTATTGGGGCATACATCAGCAAAAAGCATTTGAAACCCTCAAAGAAAAATTGGTTACAGAATCTATTCTCAAGCAATCTGATCTGGATCAATCTTTTATCCTTTACACTGATGCATCTGACTATAGACCTGGTGCTGTTCTTTTACAAAAAGATAAAGATGGCAGAGAACATGCAATAGCCTATGCCAGTAGAACTCTTACACCAGCAGAAAAGAACTATTCAGTTACTGAGCAGGAATGCTTAGCAGTAGTTTGGGCTACCAGCTACTAAGATAAGTATCTCCTTGGTGTGAAGTTTTTGGTAGTAACAAATCACCAAGCTTTGGTTTGGCTGTGCAACAAAAAAAGGCTAGAACATAAACAGATAGCCTGCTGGATACTCCACTTGGATGAATTTGACTATGATATTCAACATTGTAAAGGAGCTAATTATCAAAATGCCAATGCTCTCTTCAAACTTACCACCAAGTGACAATACAACCTCCTAAACCAAACCAACCTAATTATTAATAATTCTCTTACAGCCAAACATGATAATGGACTTGGACAACTACTCTACCTTAATGGAATTTTTGGGTAAAGAACAATACCCACCAGAATACACTTGACAGCAAAGAGAACATTTGCACAAACAATTAAATTTTTATTTGATCTGCCAGAACCTATTATATAAAAGAAATAGAAAAGATCCTGACCACTCCTAGAGAGTCATAAGATTTGAAGAAAGAGAAATTGTGATCTACAACATGCACACTGATCCATTAGCTAAACACTTTGGAAAAACAAAAACAATTCAAAAAATTCTAGCTCACTATTATTGGCCTACCTTGGGAAAAGACATTGCTGAGTACATTAAAACCTGTGATACCTGCCAAAAAAAAGGAAAACCCAATCGCAAAGAAGACATCCATCCAATTTCTGTTGGCCAATCCTTTGACAGAATTGGTATAGATGTTGTTGGACCATTAACAATAACTCTTGATGGCAACAGATACATTATCACAGCTACTAACTATCTTACAAAGTAAGTAGAAACAAAAGCCACCCCAGATCAAACAGCAGTTTCCATTGCTAATTTTATTTATGAAAATATCATTTGTCGCCATGACTGCCCCAAAAAACTTTTATCTAATAGAGAAAAAGCTTTTCTCAGTACACTGGTTGAAAAACTTTGTAGAAAAATGGGAATACATTACAAACTTTTCTCCCCTTATCACCCTCAAACAAATAGCCTAGTAGAATGTTTCAATAGAACACTGTGTGAAACCTTAGCCAAAACAAGTGAAGAAACAAACTTATGGGACAAAGTACTGTCTTCAGCTTTGTTTGCTTATAGAACTGTGAATTATAACATAACAAGTTATAAACCCTTTTATCTGCTCTATGGACAAATGGCAATACTACCAATAGAAACTAATATTGAGACAATACCATTTGAAGAAATCACAATAGGGAATTACAAAGACATTTTGCAAAAAAGACTTGGTACTATTCTTGACTCATTGGTAGAAGCACAAATAGTTGCTTTTGAAAAGATAAAACAGTTTCAAAAAAAGCTTAAAAAGAAGAAAACCTATAAAACACTTTCTTTAAGTGTTGGTGACTTGGTATTAGAATACTGTTCAGACAGAAACAATGTCTATGGTAATAAATTCTTTAGCCGGTGAAAAGAACCCTTTATAGTTAACAAAGTTTTGAATAATGGTTCTTATATTCTTCAAGATCAATCTGGAACAATCTTTAATGATCGATCTGTTCATGATATGTGACTCAAAAAATACCACAAACGACCTGATTGGTTGCCTGTTGTGGTAATACCGACTCAAATGATCAACAAAAATCAAGTATAAATAAATGCACCATTTCCAAAACAGAGGTATCTTTAATCGACATGAACAATTATTTTCTGGATCAAAACATTCAAAATGCTTTCTATATTCTTTATGAGTATTGGATTAAAAACTATCCAAATGCTACTCTGACCATTGGAAAACAAACTACAATAACTGACAACAGTGGAACACATACTGTTATTAAACCAAAGAAAACAACTACCAAAAGAGAAAAAATTGGTAGCAAAATGGATAAGTATTTGCTGAAAAGTATAACAGCAGCAATACTTGTACCTTCCATCACAATTGGAAAAACAATTAAAGAAATCTTGCCTATAGACAAAAACTTGTCATATGGAAGACAACTAAAACTCTATGGTCACCTTGATGAAATCATAAAAGACATGAAGCTTATGAAGAAAACAACTTCTGAGATACAAGTGGAAATTTTGGACATTGTATGATTAGATGTCCCAAGAGTTTTGACCATTGCAAAAAGAGCCAAAACTCTAATACAAAGATTTGGTCTCTTAAATACAAAACTCATTTCGTCTCAAGTATTATACACCCTATCTACAAAAGACTTCAATAAATTAGTTAGCTTTGAGTTAAATAAAACTCTTCAAATAGATTACACTATAAATAGCTAGATTTTGCCAAAGCTTAATCTCTTTGGAGAGAATGATGTTATGGTTGAAACTTATACTTTTTATTAATTATCATATGTATTAGCCACTGATGTCATATAATTAGCCACACTATTTTTAGAAAGTGATTGTTAATCTGATCAATGACCTGACCATTAACCTGATCATTGACTTGATCATTGACCTAATCAATAACTTGATCATTGACTTAATTATTAACCTAATCATTGACCATTTTTGACAGCTATATAAGCAATGAATCCCTTAGCTATAGAAAAGCATGTAATAACAAGCATCTGAATAATCAAGAATAAATAAAATAACAACTTTTATCTCAATCCTTTTTTTATCGCTAATTTCCCTTTCTCTACTTTCAAATATCTGAACATCTTAAAGATAAAAAATTACTTGTTGGCCTTTTCCTGATGTATATAATTGTAGCATTTAAAGATTATTTGAATAAACATGACTGAAAAACACAAGTTAATACCTGATATTAAATTCTAAGAGTGCTGACATGAGACATAGAATTATACTAGTGGTAATCAATTGTTGACAGTACGGACTATCCCTCTACCTTCAGATTTCCCCAGTTATCTTTAAAAAGAATAGCAACTGAGATATTTTATGAGACTAATCTCGCACATTAAATTTATACTTATTCAATTTGCTTTTTAAAGTTGAATTCCCCTTTGATTATTTCTATTACTCTACAATCTTGTTCTTTCTTGCTATCTGTTAGCTTGTTATTCCAACCTGTAACACCAGTTTTAAAAATCTTGGAATTGTTTACTGAATTGTTTTTTAACAGAAAAGCAAATTAAACAAAAAAGCAGAAGATTGAGTTTAATAAAATCTAGGTTATTTTTGTTGTGTGCTGTAAAGTGTTTTTTTAATTATTGTAATAAATATAAATAATTATTCATATAATTAAGAACAAGATGGATTTTAATACTTTACAGAAAGCATCACTTTTATGTTACAAGTTAGAATAACAAGCTAACAGATAGCAAAGAAAAACAGAATTGTAGAATAATGAAATTAATCAAAAAAAATAACAATAAAAAAGTAAATTGAATGAGTAAAAATTCAATATGTATAATTAGTTTTATAAAAATCACAGTTGTAAATCTTTTTTGGAAATCTAAAAATAGAGAAATAGTTTATAATTGTTAATAAAATAATACTATTGCTATTATTTTATGTCTTAATTCAGTAATTTTTAGAATTAATAACAAATATTATTGTGTTTTTTAATTGTTTTTTTATTCAATGAATTACAAAAGCAAGCAATTGCTTCTTAGACTAATTCTAATAATACAAATCAAAAAGGAAAAAAATAAGGTATGTAAAAGCCAACAAGTAATTTTTTATTCTAAGATATTTAGTTACTTAAAAATAAGAAAAAAAAAATAAGCAATATATAAAAAAGTAATTAATAATGAGTTTTATTTTATTATTTTAATTATGTTTTTTTACAGCTAAAAGACTTATTGCTTATATAACTATTAAAAGTAATTAATAATTAGGTCATTAATTACTATCTAAAAATAAGATGAATAATTATGTAACATTAGTGATTAATACATATAATAATTAACAAAAACTATAGTTTTTAGCTATAACACTACCAAGTGCTTTTTTGGAAAAACTGAACTCAAGTTTTTGGAACATATTATAAGCAAAAATAATATTAAAACAGATTCAGATAAAATTAAGATAGTTAAAAACTTTCTAATATTAACAAATTTGATAAAACTAAGAGCATTTTTGGAATTTACTAAATACTATTATTATTTTATTCGAAATTTCTCCAAACTGGCTTAATTATTACACCAGTTTCAAGCAAAAAACACCAAGTATAAATGAACTAAAAAACAACAAAAAGCTTTCAATACATTAAGAAGAAAGCTTATTTAAGCTCTAGTATTAATCTATTCAGATTATAGCAAGCCATTTATTATTATTACTAATGTATTAGATCAAGCATTAAAAGTTGTACTATTACAAAAAAAATTAGAAAAATGAAAACATTTAATGATATATGCTAACCAAAGTTTGAATCCAGTAAAAAAAAATTATAGAACTGTAGCACTAAAATATTTAATTATTTATTAGGCTGTTATAAAATAAAAAAAATACTTAAACCAAAAATTTGACATATATATTGATCACAAAATATTAATATTAATTTAGAAGCAAAAATTTGAAGATAATCACTATGCAAAATAAAAAATAGAACTATTACTATTTAATTATACAGTATATTATAAAAAAAGAAAAAAAATATTGACAGTTTATTATAAATAAGACAAATCTAAATACATTTTAATCTAAAAATATAATAAAAGATAAATACATAAAAATATCAACAACTCCAATATTATATTAATACTCAACAATTTAAAAAAAATTATTTTAAAAAACAAAACTACATAAAACAACAATCAAAATATACTATATTAAAAAAAACAGAAAAGATTCAAACCAGTTATTCAGAATAATTACAGAATTAGAAAAAAAAATAATACTGTTTAATATGTATTCAGATCTAACTACAAAATATTTTTATAAAAAAACAATTATGAAAAGAATCAAAAAAAAATATTATTGGCTATTAATATATTCAAACATCATTTAATATGTTTAAAATTATGATATTTGTCAAAAAAAAAAGAACAAGACTCAACAAACTACTAAAACCAATTAAAATAAGACAACTATTTGATTAGATTAAAATTATCTTAGTAAGACCATTAATTATAACCAGCAGAAACAATTAATACATAGCAATAGTTATTGACTATTTTATAAAATGGCCAAAAGCTAAAGCCATTCAAAAAGCAGATGCAAAATTCATAGCTAAATTTATATATCAAAATTTGATTTGTCAATATAGATGTTCAAAAAAATTGTTATCAGACCAAAAAACTTATTTTGTAAACAAAACATTAACAAAATTAAGTCAAAAATTTAGAATTAAAAAACCATTATTATTTCTATATTATCTACAAACAAATGGCTTAATTGAAAAATTCAACAAAATATTGTACAAAATAATTGTTAAAATTAGTCAAAAAAATTAGTATGAATAAGATTTGTTTATATTATTAATATTATTTGCTTATTGAACAATAAAACAAAATATTATACAAACAATACCATTTAAACTAGTTTATAATAAAATAGTAATATTATTAGTCAAGATAAATATTAATACATATTTAACAGAACCAATAACAGAAGCCAACTTTTAAGAAACATTGTTAAAAAGAACATATAAATTAATAGAAACTCTAGAAAACAAAAGACAAAAAGCAGCTAATAACATATAAAAGTCACAAAAAAAACAAAAAAAATAACATGACAACCAATTATCAGATAAACTGATCGAATTTAGAATTAGAAACAAAGTACTTTTATATTGTATTAAAGTAAAAAAACAATAAAGTAGAAAGTTTAATCCCAAATAAGATGGTTCATTCTACATTAAAAATTTTTAAAAAAATAGAGCTTACAAATTAAGATAAAACAACAAAAGCTTAATCAAAACAGTACATAATGATTGAATAAAATTATATTATAATATAATATTATTATTTACTAGTAATATATTACAACTGAAAATACAAAAAATACTAGTCAAATCAGATAAGATTTCATAAAATTTAAAACCAATTATAATTATTGAAGAAAACACAAAAAATAAATTAAGATAAAAGTATTATTACAAATTAGAATAACAAGTTAATAAATAATAAGAAAAAACAAAATTATATGGTAATAAAATGAATTAAAAAGAATTTAACTTTAAAAAATAAATTAAATAAATATGAATTCAATATGCAAGATCAGTCTTATAAAATATTTCAGTTGCTATTCTTTTCAAAAAATAATAGAGAATTTGAAAGTAAAGAAATAGTCTGTACTGTTAACAAATAATAACACACTGGTATAATTTTATGTTTTATATTGATGCTCTTAGAATTTGATATCAGATATCAGATGTGCTTTTTAATCATGTTTTATTTAATAATCTTTAAATACTACAATTACACAAATCAAAAAAAGAGTAGAAAAATGCCAACAAGTAATTTTTTATTTTAAGATGTTTAAATACTTGAAAATAAAGAAAGAAAAATAAGTAATATAAGAAAAATTTAAGATAATAGTTGTTATTTTTATTTCTTTTATTTCTTATATTTAATTATGTTTTTCTATAGCTAAGAAATTCATTACTTATATAGCTATTAAAAGTGATCAATAATTAAGTTAATGACTAAGTTAATAATTAGATCATTAATTAAGTCAATAATCAAATTAATAATCAAATCAACAATTAAATTATTGATTAAATTAATGATTACTATCTAAAAATAAGGTGGCTAATTATATAATATTAGTGGCTAATATATATAATAATTAATAAAAACTATAAGGTTTAATCATAATAGTATATAAAAACACAGTATATACAATAAAAACAACAGTAAAAAATAAAAATCTTAGACCACATTTACATAATAGCACAAAAATTATTTCAAGCCATAAATTAACAATAATTGGACATAAAAATTATTATTAATTACCAAACAATTTGTTATAAAAACACAAAAAAAGAAAAAAAAGCAAAAATTATTTCATATTAGTTACTACAAAACTAAATAAAGCACTGATTAAATAAGATTATAAAAAAAGTAAAAAACACTTTTGGAAAAATATTAATTATTGTTTTAACAGAAAAACTAATTAAAAAAAATTGGAAGCTATGAATAAAACAACTTTCAATAGCATATTATTATTATTGGTTAAAACAAAAGCTGAATATTCAAGAATTGTATATTAACAAATCCAAAAAAATATTTAATCAAAAAAGGATACAACAGATCGAAGACTTTATTAAAAAAAAAAACAAGTTCTATACTATATATTAAAATAATTTGTTAATTATATACTGTATTTCAAAATTATTCAGAAATATTACTATATTTAAAAATAAAAACAATAATTATTAACCAGTAGAAAAAAATGACCAACTCTTAATTCAAAAACATAAAAACAAGAATTAAACAAACAATATTAAAAAAAAAGTAAGAAATTTAATTCAAAATGAAAATTTTGATGAAGCTTAATATTAAAAAAAAGATAATATTATTTATAAGAAAAGATACAAGAAAAAAATAAAAAAAACAGATCATAAAATAGACCAATAGGAGAATAGTACTCAATAAATAAACATCTTTTCAAGAAATTATGACATACTTTCAAGAATGTGCATATTCTCAAAAAATAAACATATTTTAGAAAGTAACATAAAAAAAAGTAGAAATATATAAGATTTTATATAACATAAATTATGTATATATAATAAAAATATTAAAAACAGAAAAAAAAACAGTAGTTAGAAACAAGTAATTATCAAATATCTCTTTTTTCAAAAAATAGTTTTTTATAACTTAAAGTAAAATCACATCTATATTAATAAAAATACTCATTATTAATCAATTTATATTGTTATTGCTTGGTTAAAAAAAATTAATTACTTTAGCATTATTAATACTTTATGTTAATAAAATTCAATACTTAATTATATTAGACTAATAGCTTTTAATTTTGACTATTAATAAAATACTAATTTTTTATTTTATTTTATTTTATTTTATTTTTGTTTTTTTTGTTGTTATTAATTGATTAAAATAATTAAGTATTGAATAATTAATGTCAAAAATAGTCTAATAAAAGATTTAGAAAACAAAAATAGAAAACTTAAAAATAGCTTATTAGAAAGACATAACTGTTAAATTAAACTAGCCATCATACTAAAGAAAAAAATTTACAAAAGAAACTATCAATTAAATCTCTGTTCATTATACAAAAGACTCAACCAAAATTTTTAAATCACAAAACCTTTAAAAATTACTATTATTAATAGCTATTAAGTACTAAATTACAGATTTGTTATTTATTTCAACACTTAAATAATTATTTATAATAATATATATTGAATTTTTATTCATTTAATTTGCTCTTTTATTATAATTCTCTTTTTAATTAATTTTATTACCCTATAATTCTGTTTTTTTTTGCTATCTATTAGCTTGTTATTCTAACCCATAATAATATTATAGATTAAAATAACAAGTTAACAAATAACAAAATAAAACAGAATTGTATAATAATATAAATAATTAAAAGAGAATTTAAATTCAAAGAATAAATTAAATTGGTATGAATTTAATATGTAAGATTAATTTTATAAATATTTTAGTCACTGTTTTTTTCAAAAAATAACAAGAAATTTATAGATAAAAATAGTCTGTACTGTTAACAAAAAATAACACATTTATATAATTTTATGTCTTATATTAATACTCTTAAAATTCAATATCAAATATTAATTATATTTTTTAATAATACTTATTTAATAATCTTCAAAATTAACAATTACAGATAAATATTAACAAGTAATTTTTTATTACAAAAATGTTTAAATACAGTTAAATCTGAGATAATCTATATTTTTAGTAGATACAAATTGTTATAAGTTTTCTCAAGTTTAAATATATATAGTATACATATAATAAAAATAAATATAATATTATTAAAAAATAAATTTATTTGTATATTCTTATAAGAATCTTTAAATAGTTCATGCAATATTAAAAAAACTTATAACAGTTATTTGTTTTGTATTTTCTTATAAAGTATATATTTAACATGGGCAAGTTTATTAACTATATCATAAAATTTTTTGTTATTTTTAAGCTTCATAAACTGTTCAAAATTTGTAATAATAGTTAATGCATTTTTAATACTTATTACTTTTTGTATCTTTTGTTTGTTATTAGAGCTATTATGCTTTATTTTATGATTTGTTATAATATAATTTGTAATTTTATTATTATTCAAATGTTTTAAAGTAATTGTATTGTTTTCTTTAAATAAATTTACCAACTTTTTAATTAATAAGTATGTAAAATTTGGCTATATGTAATTAAACTCTTTGTAGCAATCCTTAATTTTTTTAATACTATCTTTTGATTATAATTAACTATTATTTCCAAGTTTGTAATTTTATTTTGAAAGTTGTCATTTGTATTAATTAGAAAAATACCAACTTTGTCCCAACAATAAATAATTATTTCATTTGAAATATTTTTTCATGTTCTATTAATTAGACATATTACTTAAAGTTAGTTGATTGCATAAATATTATTAATACCATTATTAAAAAGATCTAATGCATGATAAAAAAATGGTAACAATAATGTGTTTTAAAACAATGAATAATTTTATTATCTATAGACTAAATATGTGTTGTCAAGTTAAATAAAAACTATTTTACATGAATATTTGTAATAAATATTATATCATAATTGTAATCAGCAAAATTGTTTACTAATAACAATATGTTTTGGTTTTTTTTATGCAGCTAATAGTTTCAATTAACAAATTACTATCAAAAAATATTACCAATTATCTAAGCATAAGTGTTTAAATAATATTGAAAACCAGGTTGCTTTTCTGTTTTTTTTTGAAAACAGCATAGACATTTAGCATAACTAATAATAAGTAATAACAAATACTTAATTCAATTAACATTAGTTGTAAAGATAAGTATTAGTCACATTTTTAATTGTTTAATATCATGATATAGTATTGTAACAAGACTTCAATTTGGTAATATAACATAAAATAATATAGTTTTATTCATATTGAAAATATTACATAATTCCTAATTAGCAAAAAATGTTATTATGTACACTTATTTATTTTTAATATGCTCAATATTAGTTGATGATACATTATCATGAAAGTGAAGTAAATGCAATCTAACACAGTTTTTAAAGCTTTTAAGCCAGCATTGGATAATTTTTGGTGCTTATTTTTTGAAATATCTAATTAATTATAAAACTTTATGCCAATAGCTCAAATTATATTTCTAGTAAGTATTATTCTACATGATTCTGTCTCTTAAACAAAAATAATAAGTGCTTTATTAAAGTTAGAATTATATACGATACATATATGCTTGCTAGTCAAGTTATATATTATATTTGCTTATAAACAAAAATTTGGTTTATTTTTGATTCAAGCCAAAATTAAAGACTGTTTCATATATGGAAAACCGTTTTATTAAAGTGCCTTGCAGTTTTTAATTGGTTTTTATTATTTGCATAATACCAATCAAGCACTATAAACTTATTATAAAGTGTAATATTTTTACAACTTTGTAAAATGCAAACTAAAAAGATAATATGCTTTTTGCTATTAAATATAATAGAATCAAAAGACAAAAAAAAAGTACAATTAAGATAAAACTAATCCAAAAATTCGACTTAATTACTTAAACAATTGATAATAATTAAAACTTAAAACAACTCAAAACTCTGATTTAATTACTCATACAATTAATAATAATTTAAAACTTAAGACAATTCGAAATTTCGACTTAATTACTTATACAATTGATAATAATTTAGAACTTAGAACAATTTAAAATTTTGACTTAATTATTCACAAAGTTAGTAATAATTTAAAACTTAGAACAATTCAACACTTTGACTTAATTACTCATATAATTGATGATAATTTAGAATTTAGAACAATTTAAAACTCTAACTTAATTATTCACAAGATTAGTAATAATTTAAAGCTTGAAACAATTCAAAATTCCAACTTGATTACTTATATAATTAATAATAATTTAGTACTTGGGACAATTTAAAATTCTGACTTGATTATTTATATAATTAATAATAATTTAGAACTTAGAACAATTTGAAATTTCGACTTAATTAGTTATAAGATTAGTAATAATTTAAAACTTGAAACAATTTGAAACTCTGACTTAATTACTTATACAATTAATAATAATTTAAAACTTGTAACAATTTGAAATTTCGACTTAATTATTTATAAGATTAGTAATAATTTAAAACTTAAAACAATTCAAAACTCTAACTTGATTACTTATACAATTAATAATAATTTAAAACTTGAAACAATTCAAAACTCTGACTTAATTACTTATATAATTAATAATTATTTTGTTAAATAAATAATGTTATATTATAATATAGTATTTTTAGTCATAGAAATATTGGTTTGCTTTATTGCAATTTTACCAGAATTAGCAAAATTTAAATTAAATTTAGCACCTAAGATAACTCATACTAATAGTAAAAAGTTATGGATTATTAGATATTACAAGTATAAGTTATAAATATAAGAATTTTTTAACTACTAAATTAATAGATTCAAAATATTATGGCTTATTACAAGTTATAAGTTATCTTACTATAAGTTATTTTAGGTTTAACTATACTTAAAAGAATTTGAAAAAAGTAAATAAATAAATTAGAAAGAATTGGATATTTAAAAATAATTTTTATTATTTTAATTTATATATGTTTTATATATTAAAACATGTCTTTCTAAACTAAAAAATACATTGTTTATATAATTATTTAAAGTAATTAATGACCAAATTAGTAACTAAGTCAATAATTAAGTCAATAATTAAATTATTAATTAAATTATTAATTATTTTCTAAAAATAAAGTAACTAATATATGTAATAATTAATAAAAACTATGGTTTTTAACTATAATATTATTTTTTTCAAAAAGATTAAACTTTGGTAAAATTAAATTATTTGTGAAGTATTCTAATTAAAAAATTTTGTCTAACTCAAAATAAATTAGTTTGGTGAAATTTTTTGTTAATAAAATATACAAAATTTGAGACAAAATAAACTTTGTATTTAAGAAACTAAATTTTTGTATAAAAGTTTTGGCTTTTTTAACAATAATTAAAACTCTTAAAATATTTAACTGTATAATATCCAAAATTTTTATTTGTATCTTTTTTTTAAGAACTTTATGTTTTTTATAATTTTACTAAAATAATCATAAAGCTCTAATTGTTTTTTATATAACAAGTTTTTGTCTATAAACAAAAATTTTTTTAATTATTTTTATAAGTGTATAAAAAAATAATAATATGATTGAAGTTATGTATTCAAACATATATTTATCTATTTTGTTATTAGTTTTTTTCTTTTAATAGTGGTTTTTTTTGGTTTAATAATAGTATATATTTTATTATTATTAGTTATAATAGTCTGTTTTTTAATAATTAAAGTAATATTTAAATAATTTTTGATTAAATACTTATGAAAAATATAAAAAGTATTTTGAATATTTTAATCCAAAAAATAATTATTTATGTTAGTTGAAAATATTTTTGTTTTGAAAATAGTGTATTTATTTATAACTAATTTTTATTGATTATTTAGGTCAGTACAGTAAACTTTCTCTATAGTCTTTCTGGTTATAGTCACTATCTTCTTATAATCACATTTTTTTAAAAACCAAAACTATTTATATATAATATTATTTCCTTATAGTCACTTTTACTATATATATCTTCTTATAGTCCCTATCTCCACAAATATGATAGCAAAATATAAGTAATTTCTACTCTCTATAGTCACACTATAATTATATGATATTAGATATAAACATCAGATGTCATCTTATATTTAATCAGACATGTACAGTCAAGGAGATTTCCTAATTTGTCAATGGAAATCAATTTTTTTATGGTAGTAAAAAAAATTAGAGAAGTTTTTGGAAACAATTATAGAACACTAAACAAAATTTCTGAAATATTACAACATTCAATTACTTTTCTTCTTTATAAGCCACCACCACCATCAAAAAACAATGATAGAACTATTATATCTGGTTTGTTGTTTGCAAATATTATGAGAGTTTTAATAATAGTTGACATATGATACAGTATTGCTGCTCTTGGTGCTTTGAAGACTAGTAGTGCTTTAGAGACTGGTAGTGCTTTGGAAGCTGTTGCTGTGGATATCAATAAAGTTACTCTGGATCAAACTTTGGCTAATAAGATTACTTTTTTTTCGTATTGGAAGAAGAAATTAACAGACTTACAAATGAGAATAATGGCCCAATGAGATTTTCTGAGAACAAGTTTATTAATGAAACATTGCTCAAGCAAATTAACTGAGAACAAAGTTTGAATTTATTTTTCCTTAAGAAAAGAAATGTGACCAGTAATAAAACTTAGAACATGAGAATTCCAATATATACCCAATAAATACATTTTCACACCAACTTTGGCATCCACAATTAAAAAAAGGCTCTATACTAACAATCATATTCATTATTCAACCAATATTTAGTATTAGTGAGCAAAAGTTTGACTGATAGTTTTAAAGATATATTAAAAATCAACTTTTTTGGAACAAATAAATCCATGTTGAATGCTTTTCATAATCCAAACATAATTACACAGAATGGAGATCTAGACTCAATATATTATGTTTTAAAAATGCCAATTATAAATGATAATGCACCCAACCCAATGTAAACAAAACTGTACACAATACAATATATTTCTAACTTCTTAAAAGATATTTATTAGGCTGTCACATGATTAACTTAATAAGCTTTGAAAACATGATCACTTAAAAGAGGTATTAGAAAATTAATAATAGATAATAGTTGTGATTTTATTAACATATTTATATTTTTTGATGATCTGCTTCTTCATTTGTTACTGGAATTGGTTTTCAAGTACCTAACAATGTTTTTTTAATTTGTTTTGCTTTAAGAAAGTCTATTCTTTTCATCTGTGCAATTTCACTGAATTTTTTCATTTCTTTGTTTAATATCCATTCATGGCTAATATTACAAAAAACATGATTAAAGACATTTGGATTTACAAACTGTGTTTTTCTTATCTGAACTCAAAATTGATTTAATTCAGCAATAAAGCTAGGATGTATATGAGACCTATATATTTCACTTTTAGAATATTCAATAACATTAAAAAATTTAGTATGCAATCTTTTAAATTTGATACAATTACGCATTACAATTTCCCAATGTTGTTGTAAAAGTGTAGAAAAAATCAATGATTTGAGTGTTTTGTTAATTTCTTCAAGTATCACATCATGGCCTTAATGTTGATTTAAAAGTTTAGATCAAGAAATTACAATTTTTTCTTGAATCAGCTTGCAAACTTCAGGCTTCAATTGTAGCTATTGTTTTTCATCAGCAAATTCAATTAATTGGTAAATAGGATGGCACTGAGCAGACCAAATTGGTACAAACATTCGTTTAGCCATGAGTCTTAATGAAGACCTATTGAAACAAATTCCAGTGTGAAAGTTAATAATTGCTTGTAAATAAAAAAAGACTTGTTTATACTTTAACCTAAACATGGAATCTGTTTCATTTTAGACCTATTCTAAATAACTTTTAACAAATGGATTTTCCTTAGAAACAATATATGGACACATTAATTCGGAAGCCATTGCATGTTTATATTACATATCAAATTCTACAACTTATAATAATCAGAACATTTTTTAAAAAACTGCAGTTGACTTTCACTCCGATATCTCTGATATTGTGCAAAGTATTTTATATCAATATTTCAATTGATATAGGCATTGCTGTGTTTGGGGGGCTTAACAATATGATATTGTGCTATTTTCTATGCAATTATGCAAGTATGCAAAGGATCAAATTGACAGTTTTTATTATTGATCATCAGTTGGGGATAAGAAACAAAAAGTGTCACAGATGTATTATAAAAGCAAAATACAATAAAAAGTGTGTTCTTATTAACATGCCAAAAAACGCAAACCAAAAGTGAGCAGCAATTTTTTTGGAGACTAAAAAGGCTTTCTGCCAGTACAAACTAGAGCATCTTGATTATTCAGCAAATAGACTTATCAAAATATTTAATTTAAAGATTGACCACTTCACTGTAACAAAAATACTCATGAAATCAGACCAATGGATTAAAAAAAATATATCTGACAACTCTGGTCAATTGACAAAAGACAGGAAAGAGATGTTTCTAAAGATAAATGATGTACTGGGAAAATAAATACTTGGAACACTAACTACCAACTGCATTCTTACTAGAAAAATTTTACAAACAAAAGCTCTCAAGTTTGCTGAAAAGTTTTTGGAAGAAAATAACTTTAAAGCATCAGATGGTTGGTTAGAAAAGTTCAAAAAACATCATAATTTGCACTATATTAAGATGTATGGCAAAGCAAACAATGTTCTCTTGGAAATTTTACCAGAGGAACGAGAGAAACTGCATGAGATAATCAGTGAATATGATCTAAATAATGTTTATAATGTTGATGAGACAGCATTATTCTTTAAAATGCCACCAAATGCAACTTTGGCAACAAGATCTACCTCTGGCACCAAGCATAATAAGAGTCAAATTACCATACTTCTTGCTTGTAATGCAACAAGCAGCATCAAGTTACAGCCTTTAATTATTGGCAAAGCCATAAAGCCATAATGTTTTTGCAATATTAATATAAATACACTTCTAATCACTTATTATTACAATACAAAAGCATGAATATGAACCGATATTTTTAGTAAATGGCTTAATTTATTAAATGAAAAAATGTGTCACAAGAAAAAAAAGATTTTGCTATTGCTTAATAATACTAGTCCCCATAGTAAAAAACCTTCCATATTATCTAATATTATGATTAGATACCTACTATCTAATACAACATCCCATTTGCAACCATTAGATGCAGGAATTATTACATCTTTTAAGACACAATACCGAAAGTTGTTTCTTTTCCATCTTATTAATTAGTATGATGACAAAATTTTAATATCAACAGTAATATTAAAGGATGTGATTGACTTTCTAATTGATGTATGGTCAGCAGTAATAACAACTACAATTCAAAACTGTTGGTGTCATATGGGAATTCTGAATAATAGTCAAATGTCAGTCTATCCATTAGATATTAAACAAGAACTTCTACAAAAAATACAAGTTCTTATTAAACATATTAATATTGACAAGTTTGAATCATTATTTACTTATGTCTTAGAAAATGAAATTGTAGATCTTATTAACAACAAGTATAGTAGAAATTCTAATGCAAATAAAGATTTAGAAAATAAAGATAAAGATAAACCTTTGTCTTTGCTATCTACACATTAAGATAAAACTGTACTTGAAGATATATTGTGCTATTGTGAAGAGCAGTATAGTAAAAAAGTTGATTCAGACTTTTTTAAAACTTTGAGAACATTAATTTATAATACTGTTCTCAAAGTTCAAGAAGAAAAAAAACAGTTGCAAATAGATAACTTTTTTAAATAAAATATATATAATTGGTTATTATATTATGCATGTGATATATAGATTATGTAATAAGATATTAATCATTTTTTATAGTCTCATCTCTCTATAGTCACCACAAATGTGTTAACCAAAAGGTGTAATTATAAAAAAAGTTTACTGTATTATTATAACAGATACTTAATTAGGTCATTTATAATATTTTTTGAATCATATATTATGTATAAATTAATTATTAAAGATTGTTTTATATTGATTTTATAAAATATAAAACCTATTATTTAAAACTTTGTTAACTATAAAAAGTTTTTTCTATTAACTAAAAAACTTATCTTTATAAATATTGTTTTTGTTTAAGTAATATTTCAGAACTAGGTAATCAATACTTAAAAAAAGTGTTTTTTATATTTTTTTTTCTTAAGTTTTTCTTAAAACTATTTTATTTTCTTAAAAACAATTATTTGTGTTTTTATTAGTAAATCAAAAATTGTATCAAGTTTTTTTTACAAGATATTTTTGTACTTTTTTATTGTAATTTTTTCAAAGAATATTGTTTTAATATTAGTTTTTATTGGTAAAATTTCCATTTTTCTATAAAAAAAATAAAAAAGCTTATAAGTTATTATGTTATAATTTACAGTTTTATAAGTAAACAAAGTTAAAAATAGTATTTTGTTTTATAAATTTGTTTTTTTAATAGTTTTAATTAAGATTTTACATAATGTTTTATTAAAACGTTTTACTAAGTTATTTGTTTAAAAATAATAAGAAAATAAAAGTTTGTAACATATTTCTAGTTTTTTACAAAGTTCTTTAATTAAAGTATTAAGAAAAACTTTTTTTTTATCAAATTAAAGTTTTTAAAAATATTTATGGCAATATATAATATCTTTATAAATAAAATTAGCAATAAAAATTGCTGTTTAATCAAATGTAACTTTTGTTTCTACTTATTTTATAAAATAGTTAATAGCTATTATAATGTATTAGTTGTTATTAAAAATTATTGTTAAAGATCTAATAATATTTATGCCAATTTTATTAAATAGTTAATTAACAAAATTGGATAAATGTCTTTTTTTCTATTGGGTGAGGTTTTTTTTTTGACAAATATTATAGGTTTTGATATATTTAGCAATGTTTTTTTTAAAATAGGCCAATAATAATAAGCTAATATTTTTAAATTGTTTTTGTTTTTCTAAAGTATTTAGTTAATAGATTAGTATATATGTTGTAAATTATAATTTTTTTTTCAAATTTTATAACTTTCTGAGAACAGTTAAAATTTTTTTAATTTTTTTTATATAATTGGTTTTGGTAAATCAAATTAAAATTTAATTGTTTTTACAAATGTTTTTTTTGCTGTTAAGTATAATTTGATGGATATTGTTCTTTATTCAAAAATTTTATTAAGACAGAATAATTATTTAAGTTTATTATTATGTTTTGTTTAAACAGTTATACTAATAATTAAGATAGAATAATTGTATTATTAAATAATAATAAATTTGAAACATTAATGTTTTAATGATTAACTTTTTTGTGATATTATATATTATAGTTAAATTTATTTAATTAGAGTATTTAACAAGTTAATTATTTATATTTCAGTTTTTTTTATTGTATAGCCAAACCAAAACTTAATAATTTGTTATAACAGAAAATTTAATACCAAAAAATATTTATTTCAATAATTGGTAGTTTAAATTACTGTTAAACATTTTTGTTTAATAATTAAATAGTTTTTTTCTGTTGAAAAAAATGCTCTATTGGTATATATTATAATATATTTCTTGCTATTGTTATTTTTTTAGAAAAAAACAGTATTAATTATAAAGCCAAATATCTTAGTGTAAAAAATAAAAAATTAATTCAAATTAAATTGTTTAAAAATATATTTAATAATAAGTTTTTTTTAGAGTTTTAAAGGTTTTTTGTTAATATATACTCTAATAATAATTAATATTTTTTTGAATAGCTGATTTAAAAGCAAAATAATTTTGGAGAAATCTTTAACAAATTTTTAATAATAAGAAACCAAACCAAAAAAAGAGTGTAATTTAAAAATATTTATTATTTGTTTAAGATTTTGAACTTTTTTTGTCTTAACAAAATCAAAAAAATTTTATTTTTTATAATAAGATAATTAAAAAACTAAGTAAACTGTTATTCAAAAAAAAATTGATTAAATTGATTTTTAAGTCAGTATTTTTTAAAAGATCAAAAACTTTTTATAAATATTTAAAATGTTTATTCCAAATTTTTGAGTATATTATAATATTATCCAAGTTGACTAAAATAAAATTTTTGTTAATTAATTTAAATACTTTGTTTATTAATTATTAAAAGATAAAAAAAACATAATTGTGTTTTATTGTTAATAATTGTATTTTTGAAAGTTTATTTTAAAATAACTTTTGTATTTTTCTTATTTTTTCTAAGAGTATTAGACTAATAAGTTTCTATTTTTGTAATAGATTTGGCAAAACATATATTTATTACAAAAAAAATATAATAATTTGTTGTATTAATATTAAACATAAAAATTATATTATTAATAATTGTATTTGGCTTTTTTGTTAGGTTTTCTGTTAAAATTCTCTGAAAAATATTATGATAAAACTAGCAAATTATTTTATTATTAATTATAATTTTTTTTTGTTGGCTTTAATATTGTTAAAAATTTATTATTATTAAAAAAAATAATATATATGAGTTTAATAATTTTTTTTATTTTTTTTATCACTTTTTTTATTTTTTTATTCTTTTGATTGCTCTTTTTTTTGTTTTTATTTTAATTTTGAAACTGTTATCTAATAATAACATTTAATTATAATAAGTTTTTTATTATATTTAATAATTAATTTATAAAGCTTATAGTCAAATAAAGCTTTAACTTTTTTAAATTATTTATTATTAACAATAATAATATATTCTTTGGTTTTTGAAACTTTTATGTCAGTTTTAATACAGATGCTATTAATTTAAATAAAAACAGCTTTGGCTATACTAAGATTTTTTTATTATTATTATGTATATTAATTATTTGTATTGAAAATTTATTAATTTTTTTGTTAATTGTTTTTAGAAAATATCTAATAATAATTTTAACAAATAATTTACTGCTTAAGATTAATTCAATAAAATAACCTGTGTTTTATAAATGAAAAAGATAATATTGTTGTTGTTAATAAGTTTAACTTAATAAAAACACTTATTAATTTTAAATAACTTTTTTTTTAAGATCAAAAATTTGTGAAAATTTTTCTAAATTGTAAATAAGTTATTAGTTGGCCAAAGATAATATGTGCTGGAATTTTTATGAAATTTTTAACAATAAAATAAAATTCAAATTTTTATACAATTTTTAGAAGTTTTAATTTTAAGAAATTTTTAAAAACTTTGACTTTTGAAAGTTTATTGTTATTAATAATAAATATTAAAATTTTATTAAAACCTAACATAAATTTAATTTTGGTTTTTTTTTGTAAAAACAAAAATCAATAATTAGTTTATTTATATTATAATTATTATTAGTTAAATTAAAAAAATAAAAAGTTTTTTTTTAGTTGGCTTGTATTTTTACTTTTTAAAAATATGTTTACTAGATTAAAAACTAATAAATAATAACTTCTATTAAAAAATTCTCTTTAAAAAAATTCAAGTTAGTAAAATTAGCTTTTTGATTAAAATTTTTGTTATTATTAAATTGATTATTTTAATTGTTATTATTTTTAAATATAAAAAAAAATTGTTGCAATTTCTTAAAAAATATTTAATTAATTTACAATTTTGCTGTCTTTAATAAGATAGTTGCTAAGACTAAGTAAATTAAAACTCAAATCTGAATCTTTAAAGCTATTGGTTTTTTTATAGTTTAAGCTAATGATTCTAATAATTGGACAAAATTAGCTATAAGTTTATTAATGAGTTATTTATTTAAATTTTAAGTTAAATAGCAGTTATTTAAAAAGTTAAAACAAAAACAAAAACTAGAAGTGTAAATTTTAAATAAATTTTTTGATTGTTTTCAATCTTTTAAACAAGTTTAATAACTATGTTTATTGTAAAATTGTTTTTTAAAATCAAAAAAGACTAAAAAGTATATAATAAATTAATTTTTAATCTTTTTGTAAAAAGATAAATTTTTTGCTTTTTTGTTCAATTTTTTTTAATGTTTATTTATTTAATTAAAATTTTACTAGGCTTTTAAGTTTTTTTTTTAATTTTATATGTTATTTAGAGATTAAAATTGATGTTTTAAATATATTTTCAAATTAAATAATATAAAATATATATTTTTTTAGTTTGTATTAATATCTATTTTATAATTTCTTGTAGTATATTAATATTAATTTTTTGTAAAAACCATGTAATAAAAAAATTTTAAAGATAGTTGTTTACAATTTGAAATTTGTATTTAGTATTATATTAGTTACCTATATAATTTTTTTAAAATTATTTAACTATTTAATTAAATCTTATGTATTGTTTTTAAATAAAAATAATAAAATTTTGTTTTTTGTTCCAAGATAATTTATATGTCTTAGAAAGCAACCAGAATTTTTGTTTGTATTAGGTCATTAGCTATTAGTTTAAAAGTGATTGTTTTTGTAAAAAATTTAATTTGCTTAAAAAAAGATTAAAAACAAGAGTGATTTAATAATTTTTTTCTTTTATTTTAAGAAAGTTTTTAACTAATTAATAGACAGCTATTCAAATATAAATTTGATAATTTAAATATTCGAAATTAAATGATGGTTGTTTAAAAAATATAGAATATAAGAACTAATTAATATTGTTTTTTTTTTAAAAAAAAATTTTTAAAGTAAGCTTGGTTAAAAAAATATATAATATAAAAAATATAAGTTTTAGCTAAATATTTATTTAAAAACCAGTTTTAAAAGTTTTAGAATTGTTTAATAAATTGATTTTAAATAAAAAAGCAAATTAAACAAAAAAACAAAGGATTAAGTTCAATAAAATTTAGATTATTTTTATTATATGTTTTAAAATTTTTTTTTAATTATTATAATAAGTATAAATAATTATTTATACAATAAAAAACAAAATAAATTTGACAACTTTACAGAAAACACTACTTTTATCTTACAAGTTAAAATAATAAGTTAACAAATAGCAAAATAAAACAAAATTGTATTATAATAAAATAAATTAAAAAGAAATTTAACTTTAAAAAGTGAATTAAATTAATATAAATTTAATATATAAAATTAATTTCATAAATATCTTGGTTGCTATTTTTTTCAAAAATAATAAAAATATTTAAAAGTAAAAAAATAATTTATATTATTAATAAAAAATAACACTAATATAATTTTAGGTTTTATATTAATATTTTTAAAATTTAATATTAAGTATTAATTATACTTTTCAGTAATATTTATTTAATAATTTTTAAAACTAATAGTTATAAATGAATACCAATAAGTAATTTTTTATTTATATATATTTAAATATTTAAGGAAATTAAAAAAAAAATAAGTAAATTAAAAAAAATTAAATATTTAAAAATAATTTTATTACTTTAATTTGTATATGTTTTATATATTAGAATATACTTTTTTACAGTTAAAAAATACATTATTTATATAGCTATTTAAAATAATTAATAACCAAATTAATAACTAAGTTAACAATTAGATTATTAATTAATTAATAATTAAGTTAAGAGTCAAATTAATAATATTATAAATAAATTTTCAAGTGGTTTTATAACTTAATACATAAATTAGTTGTGGCTATAATCTAAAAAATTTGCTATAAAAGTTTTTTGTATAATAAATAAAGATTTAATGTAATTACAGTTAATAATTAATATTGTTACAGGTTGGAGTAACAAGCTAACGGATAACAAAGGAGAACAGTATTGTAGGGTAATGAAAATAAATAAAGAAGGAATTACAATAAGAGAGCGAATTGAATAAGTAAGAATTCAATGTGCGTGATCAGTCTCATAAAAATCACAGTCGCTAATCTTTTCTTAAATCTAAAGGTAGAGGAATAGTCTGTGATTGTCAACAAGATAACACCGCTATTATTATTCTATGCCTCAACTCAGTGATTCTTAGAATCAATAACAGGTATCGTTGTACTTTTCAATCGTTTCTTTATTCAATAAATTACAAAAGCAAGCCAATTGTTTTTCAGGCTAATTCTAACAAATACAAATCAAGAAGGGGAAAAAATAAGATATATAAATGCCAACAAGTAGATACTTGAAGGTAAGAAAAGGGGAATAAGCGATTATGAGAGGAAGTAATTAATATTGTTTATTTCATTACTTTGATCATGTCTTTCTACAGCTAAGGGAATCATCGCTTATATAGCTATCTAAAGTGGTCAATGACCAAGTCAACGATCAGATCAATGATCAAGTCAACAATCAGGTCAATGATCAGGTCAATGATCAGGTCAACAGTCAGATCATTAATCAGGTCAATGATCACTATCTAAAAATAGAGTGGCTAATTATATAACATCAGTGGCTAATACATGTGATAATTAATAAAAACTATGTGTTTCAACCATAACATCATCCTCTCCAAAGAAATTGAGCTCTGGCGAAATCAAACTATTTATGAGATAGTCTATGTGAAGGGTTTTGTTTAACTCAAAACTAACTAGTTTGTTGAAGTCTTTTGTGGATAGAGTATATAGTACTTAAGGCGAAATAAGCTTTGTATTTAAGAGACCAAATCTTTGTATTAGAGTTCTGGCTCTTCTAGCAATGGTCAAAACTCTTGGGACTTCCAATCATATAATGCCCAAAATTTCTACTTGTATCTCTGAAGTTGTTTTCTTCATGAGCTTCATGTCTTCTATGATTTCACCAAGACAACCATAGAGTTCTAGTTGTCTTCCATATGACAAGTTTTTGTCTATGGGTAAGATTTCTTGTATCATTTTTCCAATTGTGCTGGAAGGTGAAAGTATTGCTGCTGTTATGCTTTCCAGCAGGTATTTATTCATTTTGCCACCAATTCTTTCTCTTCTGATAGTTGTTTTCTTTGGTCTAATAACAGTATAAGTTCCATTGTTGTCTGTTATAGTGGTTTGTTTTCCAATAGTCAGAGTAGCATTTGGATAGTTCTTGATCCAGTACTCATGGAGAGTATAGAAAGTGTTTTGAATGTTTTGATCCAGGAAATAATTGTTCATATCAATTGAAGATACCTCTGTTTTGGGAATGGTGTATTTATTTATATCTAATTTTTGCTGATCATTTGGGTCGGTATTACCACAACAGGTAACCAATCAGGTCGTTTGTGATATTTCTTGAGTCGCGTGCCATGAACAGGGTGATTACTGAATATTGTTCCATATTGATCTTGTAAGATATAAGAACCATTGTTCAAAACTTTGTTGACTATAAAAAGTTTTTTCCACCAGCTAGAGAATTTATCACCATAGACATTGTCTCTATCTGAACGGTATTTCAAAACTAAGTTACCAACACTTAAGGAAAGTGTTTTATAGGTCTTTTTCTTTTTGAGCTTCTCTTGGAACTGTTTTATCTTTTCAAAGGCAATTATTCATGCTTCTACTAATGAGTTAAGAATGGTACCAAGTCTTCTTTGCAAAATGTTCTTGTAATCTCCTATTGTTATTTCTTCAAAAAATATTGTTTCTATATCTATTTCTATTGGTAGAGTTGCCATTTGTCCATAGAGCAAATAAAAGGGTTCATAACTTGTTATGTTATGATTCACAGTTCTGTAAGCAAACAAGACTGAAGGCAATACTTTGTCCCATAGGTTGGTTTCTTCACTGGTTTTGGCTAGGGTTTCACATAGTGTTCTATTGAAACGTTCTACTAGGCCATTTGTTTGGGGGTGATAAGGAGAAGAGAGTTTATGACATATTCCCATTTTTCTGCAAAGTTCTTCAACCAGTGTACTGAGAAAAGCTCTTCCTCTATCAGATAAAAGTTTTTTGGAGCAGCCGTGGCGACAGATAATATCTTCATAAATGAAATTGGCAATTAAGACTGCTGTTTGATTTGGGGTGGCTCTTGCTTCTACCCACTTTGTAAGATAGTCAGTAGCTGTGATAATGTATCTGTTGCCATCAGGAGTTACTGTTAAAGGTCCAACAACATCTATACCAATTCTATCAAATGGTTGACCAACAGAGATTGGATAGATATCTTCCTTGCAATTGGGTTTTCCTCTTTTTTGGCAGGTATCATAGGTTTTGATGTATTCAGCAATGTCTTTTCCCAAGGTAGGCCAATAATAGCGAGCTAAAGTTTTCTGAATTGTTTTTGTTTTTCCAAAGTGTCTAGCTAATGGATCAGTGTGCATATTGTAGATCACAATTTCTCTTTCTTCAAATCTAATAACTCTCTGGGGGCAGTCAGGATCTTTTTTATTTCTTTTATATAACTGGTTCAGGTGAATCAAATAGAAATTTGATTGTTTGCGCAAATGTTCTCTTTGCTGTCGAGTATAGTCCGGCGGGTATTGTCCTTTACCCAAAAATTTCATTAAAGTAGAGTAGTTGTCCAAGTCCATTATCGTGTTTGTTTGTGGAGGAGTTACAAATAATTAAGTTGGTTTGGTTTGAGAGGGTTTTACTATCACTGGATGGTAAGTCTGGAGAGAGCGTCAGCGTTTTGATGATTAGCTTCTTTGCGGTGTTGAATGTCATAGTCAAATTTGTCCAAGTGAAGTATCCAGCGAGTTATCCGTTTATGTTCCAGGTTTCTTTTGTTGTGTAGTCAAACCAAAGCTTGGTGATCTGTTACCACCAAAAATTTCACACCCTTAAGATATTTGTCCCAGTAGCTGGTAGCCCAAACTACTGCTAAGCATTCCTGCTCAGTAACTGAATAGTTCTTTTCTGCTGGTGTGAGAGTTCTACTAGCATATGCTATGGCGTGTTCTCTGTTATCTTCATCTTTTTGGGAAAGAACAGCACCAAGTCCATAGCCAGATGCATTAGTGTGAAGGATAAAAGGTTGATCCAAATTAGGTTGCATGAGGATGGGTTTTGTAACCAGTTTTTCCTTCAGAATTTCAAATGCTTTTTGTTGATGAGTGCCCCAGTAATAATTGATGTTTTTCCTAAGTAGCTGATTGAGAGGAGCAGTGATTTTGAAGAAATTCTTGACAAACTTGCAATAATAAGAGGCCAAACCAAGAAAAGAGCATAGTTCATGAACATTTATTGGTTGTCTAATGTTTTGAACTTTTTCAATTTTGGCTGGATCAGGGAAGATTCCATCTTTTGTAATAAGATGGCCAAGGAACTGGGTGGATTGACATCTAAAGAATAATTTAATTGGATTGATCTTGAGACCAGCATTTCTAAGGAGGTCAAAAACCTTCTGCAAATGTTCAAGATGTTCATCCCAGGTTTTTGAGTACACCATTATGTCATCCAAGTAGACTAGAACAAAGTTTTCTTTTACTGATTCAAATACTTTGTCTATTAAGCATTGAAATGTGGGAGGAGCATTTGTGAGACCAAAAGGCATGACTGTGAATTCGTAGGTACCATACTTGGTGATGAAAACAGTTTTCTTTTTGCTTTCTGGATCCATCTCTACTTGCCAAAATCCAGCAGTTAAGTCAATGGTTGAGAAGAAAGCAGCACCATGGAATTGGTCTAGCATTGCATCAATCTTGGAAAGTGAGTACATGTCTCTTTCAGTAATGGCATTTAATTGGTGATAGTCAACACAAAAGTGTAGGGTTCCTCCTTTCTTTGATACTACTACAACTGGGAATGCCCATTCACTCTTGGTTTCCTGTATGAATCCAAGAGTTTTCATTCGGGTTATTTCCTTTTTGATAAACTCATCATTGCACCAGTTGGATTGATAAGGCTTCAAATGGATGGGGCGAATTTCTCTGGTAATAATGGTGTGTTGTATCACATGTGTACATCCAGGAGGTTCACCTTCTTTTGAGATAACTGGGCTGTTTCTAGCCAGCAGATTTTCAATGTCTACTTTTCTTTCTTCTGAAGAGGGTTCTCTTTGTTCTACAACCAGTAATTGGATTTCAGGTAGGAGAATATAATGGTTTGTCGCACCAGCACCAGGCACAAGGACTATGCCACCAATAACTGTATTTGGCTTTCTTGCCTGGCTTTCTGTCAAAGGTTCTTCTGAGCATGTCATAATAAGGCCAGCAGATCAGCTTGCCATTGACAATGATTCCTTCTTTATCTGCCTTGACATTATCCAGTGATTTGCTATTGCTAGTGAAGATGGTATAGACAAGTTCAGCAGTTTCTTTTTGTTCTTCTTGTTCTTCTTCTTCCTCACTTTCTTCATCATCTGATTCATCTGATTCATTTTCTTCTGGGCTCTGCTTGGATACTGGGGGAGTTGTCCAATAGCGACACTTAACCACAATGAGTTTCTTACCACATCTGATGGTTAGTTCACAGAGTTCATAATCAAGCAAAGCCTTTGCTTTCTTGAGCCATTCATTGTCAACAATGATGGTGTATTTTTTTGCTTTAGACACTTCCATATTAGTTTCAATGCTGATGCCATTGATGCGGACAGGAATAGCTTTGGCTATGCCAAGCCCTTTTTTTTTATCACCATGCACATTGGTCATTGGTCATGTGGATGGTTCATCAATTTTTCTGCCAATTGCTTCAAGAAAGTGTTTGGCAATAACACTAACAGATGATCTACTGTCTAGGATCAAATCAATGAAGTAGCCAGCCACTTGGGCTTTACAAATTAGAGGAGTGACATTGCTATTGTCAGCAAGTCCAGCTTGGCAAGGGCGTTTGTTGGTTTTGGGTGTCTTTTTCTTTGGAATCAGGAATTTGCAAAGATCTTTTCTAAATTGTGGATGGGTCATCAATTGGCCAAAGGTTATATGTGCTGGGGTTTCCATAAGGTCTTTGACAACAGAATAGGGACCGGATTTTTGTACTATTTCTGGAGGTTCCAACTTTGGAGAGTTCTTGAAAACTTTGGCTTTTGGGGGCTTATTGTTGTCAGCAGTTGATGTAGAAGCTTTATTGGGGTCTAGAATGAAATCAACTTTGGCTTTCTTCTTCTTTCTTGTGGATTCAGAGGGGTTGATTGCTAATTCATCCATGTCATAGTCATCATCAGTTAAGTTAAAAGTGTAAAAAAGGTTTTCTCCTGGTTGGCTTGTACTCTCACCCTTTGGAGGTGCACCTACCAGTTTAAAGGCTGATAAACAGTGGCTTCAACTAGGGAATCTTCTCCAAAGAAATTGATGTTAACATAATTGGGTCTTTGGTTGGGCACATTGTTGTTGTTGATCCTGTTGTTCTGAGCATTATTGTTTCTGAATACTGGTGGAAGCAGTGGAGGATTGTTGCAATCTCTTGAAAAGTGTCCAGTTAATCCACAGCGATAACATACAGGTGGGCCACAATTTTGTTGTCTTTGATAAGGTGGTTGCTGGGGCTAATTGAAGCATGGTTCAAATCTGGGTCTTTGTGGTTGCTGATTTTCTCTGACTGCTTGGGCTAAGGGTTCTAATAATTGAGCAAGATTTGCTGTAAGTCTGTCTATTAACTGTTCATTTGGATCTTGAGTGTGAGTGGCAAAAGAAATAGCAGCCATTTGAGGGACAGGAGCCATAACAGAAACAGGAGCAAAAACTGGTAGTGTGGATTCCAAGTGCATCCTTTGGTTGTCTTCAATTCTTTGTGCTAATTCAATGGCCATATCCATAATGGGATTATCTTTCAGGGCCAGGAGGGGCCAAAGAGCATACGATAGATCAGTTCTCAATCTTTTTGTGAAGGACTAAATTTTTTGCTCTTCTGTCTAATTTCTTCCAGTATCTACTTGTTTGATTAACTTTCTGATTGCTTTGGCATATTCGGTTACAACTTCACTGGGATCTTGGGTTTTTCTTTCCAATTTCATATGCCATTTTAATATTAATATTGGGGTTCTGAACTTGTTTTTAAACCGGGTAGTGAAAGAAGTGTTGATTTCTCCCACATTTGCTGGTGTCCATCTAATGATTCTTTGCTGGGCATTGGCATCTGTTTCTTGTGAGAACCAGGTAGCAGGGGATCCTTGAAGGTAGCCACCAACAATTTGGAACTTGTACTCATCATCATATTAATTGGCTATAGCGGCTCTTTCAAAGTCATTCAACCATTCAATTGGATCTTGTGCATCACCTCTAAATAATGGTATTGGGGTGTTGTTTCTTCACCTTAGAGCAGTTTGTATATCTTGAAGAGCGGCCAGAATGTTTGCTTGCATGGGGTCATTAGCCATTGGTTCAGGGGTAACTGTTTGTGTAAACGAGTCTGATTCGCTTGATAAAAGATCAAAAACAGGGGCAGTTTAGTAGCTTTCTTCTTTTGTTTCAAAGGGAGTTTCAGTTGCTTGATGGGCAGCAATCCAAATGTGAATTTGATGATTCAGATATTCGAAATCAAAGGGCTGTTGTTCAAAGGTTGCAGAATATAAGAGCTGATTAATACTGTTGTTTCTTTCTTCAAAGTTATTTTCAAAATAAGCTTGGTCAAAGTAATAGGTTGTATAAGCATTGTAGATTTCAGCTGAATGCTTGTTCAGGAACCAGTTCCAAAAGTCTTGGAATTGTCTACTGGATTGTTTTTCAAGGGGGAAGCAAATCAAGCAGGAGGGCAGAGGATTAAGTTCAATAAAACTTTGGTCGTTTCTGTTGTGTGCTGCAAAGTGTTCTTCTGATTGCTATGGCAGATATGAGTAATCACTCATACAATGAGAGAATAAGTGAATTTTGACAACCTTACAGAGAGCACCACTTTTATGTTATGGGTTGGAGTAACAAGCTAACGGATAGCAAAGGAGAACAGTATTGTAGAGTGATAGAAATAAACAAAGAAGGAATTACAATAAGGAAGTGAATTGAATAAGTAGGAATTCAATATGCATGATCAGTCTCATAAAAATCACAGTCACTAATCTTTTCTTAAATCTGAAGATAGAGGAATAGTCCGTGATTGTCAACAAGATAACACTGCTGCTATTATTCTATGCCTCAACTTAGCAATTCTTAGAATCAATAACAGATATCATTGTACTTTTCAATTGTTTCTTTATTCAATGAATTACAAGAGCAAGCCAATTGCTTCTTAGGCTAATTCTAACAAATACAAATCAAGAAGAAGAAAAAATAAGGTATGTGAATGCCAACAAGTAGATACTTGAAAGTAAGGAAAGGGGAATAAGCGATTATGAGAGGAAGTAATTAATATTGTTTATTTCGTTACTTTGATTATGTCTTTTTACAGCTAAGGGAATTATCGCTTATATAGCTATCTAAAGTGGTCAACGATTAGGTCAATGATCAGGTCAATAATCAGGTCAACAATCAGGTCAATGATCAGGTCAATGATCAGATCAACAGTTAGGTCATTGATCAGGTTAACAATCACTATCTAAAAATAGAGTGGCTAATTATATGACATCAGTGGCTAATACATGTGATAATTAATAAAAACTATGTGTTTCAACTGTAACAATATATATTTTTTTAATATAATAACTAGTTTATTCTAGTATTTATATTTTTTTAATAAGTAATCTTAATTCTTATAATTATATTTATATTTTTTTTAATATTTTTTATTAAACAATTTTTGATGTTATAATTTTAATGCCTTTTTTTTAATCAATTAGTAAAACAATAAAAACAAATAAAATAGAAATTAATATTTTATTAATAGTTATAATTAAGAGTTATTGTTTTAATATTTTAAGTTAATATAATTAATATTAATAGTATTAATATAAAAAATGATTGGATTTTAACAAAATAAGTTTGAATTTATGAATAAATTAAGTAAATATAATTAATTAATATCTTTATTAAAGTGATTATAATTTGATAAAAGTAATAATAAAAGATTAAACTAATCTTAAAAATAAGTTTAATTGGTTTTTAAATATTGTTTTTTTTGGATTTTAATATTTTTGCTATAGATATATAAATCTTTATAATATAAAATTCCTAAAATTTTTACAATTCTTTGAAGTTATTATTAAAATTTTTGATATTCTTAAAATTTTTAGTATTTTTGTTAATATTTCTAATATTTCTAATATTATATGTTTTATTAATTTTCTATTTGGCTATTTTATTATTATTTTTTATTTTTTTATATAAGTAATAATAACTAAATCATTGATTAAATTATTGATTATTTTCTAAAAATAAGGTAACTAATTATATAATATTGTTATGGATTGGAGTAACAAGCTAATGGATAGCAAAAAAAAATAGGATTGTAGGATGATAAAAAAATTCAAAGAGAATTCAACTTCAAAAAGTAAATTGAATAAGTATAGATTCAATATGTGAGATCAGTTTTATAAAATATATTAGTTGCTATACTTTTCAAAAAATAACTGGGAAATCTGAAGATAAAAAATAGTCTGTACTGTTAATAAATAATTACACACTAGTATAATTCTATGTCTCATGTTAGAGCTCTTAAAATTCAATATCAAGTATTAGATGTACTCTTTAATTACATTTTATTCAATAATTTTTAAATGCTACAATTACACATTTCAGAAAAAAAGTAGAAAATAATTAACAAGTAATCTTTTATTCCAAGATATTCAGATACTTGAAGATAGGGAAAGAGATATTAGCAATAAGAGAAAAATTAAGATGAAAGTTGTTATTTTATTTATTTAATTTCTGACATGTATTTTTACAGCTAAGAAATTTATTGCTTATATAGCTATCAAAAGTGGTTAATAATTAGGTCAACAGTCAGGTTATTAATTAGGTCAATGATTACAATCTAAAAATAGAGTGGTTAATTATATAACTTCAGTAATTAATACATGTAATAACTAATAAAAAGTATGAGTTTCAACTATAACATTATTCTTTCCAAATTGAGCTCCAGCAAAATCAAGCTATTTATGATATAATCTATTTAAAGGGTTTTGTTTAACTAAAAGCTAACTAGTTTGTTGAAGTCTTTTGTAAATAGGATATATAATACTTGAGACAAAATGAGTTTTATATTTAAGAGACCAAATCTTTGTATTAGAGTTTTGGTTCTTTTAGCAATAGTTAAAACTTTTGGGATATTTAATTATATAATGTCCAAAATTTTTACTTGTATCTCTGAAGTTGTTTTCTTCAAAAGTTTTATATTCTTTATAATTTTACCAAAATAATCATAAAATTCTAATTGCCTTCTATATGGCAAGTTTTTGTCTATGGGTAAAATTTTTTGAATTGTTTTTCCAATTGTGCTAAAAGATAGAAGTATAACTGCTATTATACTTTCCAACAGATATTTATCCATTTTGCTATTAATTTTTTCTCTTCTGGTAATAGTTTTCTTAAGTTTAATAACAGTATGTGTTTTACTGTTAACAATTATGGTGGTTTGTTTTTCAATAATCAGAGTAATATTTGAATAATTTTTGATTCAATACTCATAAAAAGTATAGAAAGTGTTTTAAATGTTTTGATTCAGGAAATAATTATTCATGTTGATTGAATATATTTCTGTTTTGAAAATAGTGTATTTATTTATACTTGATTTTTGCTGATTATTTAAGTCGGTATTATCACAACAGACAACCAATCAGGTCGTTTATGATATTTTTTAAGTTGTGTATTATAAACAGAATAATCATTAAAAATTGTTCTAGATTGATTTTAAAGAATATAAGAATCATTGTTTAAAACTTTGTTAACTAAAAAAGACCTTTTTCACTGGCTAAAGAATTTATCACCATAGACATTGTCTCTATCTAAACAGTATTCTAATATCAAGTTACTAACACTTAAGAAAAGTGTTTTATAGGTTTTTTTTTTTTAAGCTTTTCTTGGAACTGTTTTATCTTTTTAAAAGCAATTATTCATGTTTTTACCAAAAAGTTAAGAATGATATGAAGTCTTTTTTGCAAAATGTTTTTATAATTCTTTATTGTGATTTCTTTAAAGAGTATTGTTTTATGTCAGTTTCTATTGGTAGTGTTGCCATGTGTTTATAGAGCAGATAAAAAAATTCATAACTCGTTATGTTATGATTTACAGTTCTATAAGCAAAATAAGCTGAAAGCAGTACTTTGTTTCATAAGTTTGTTTTTTTACTGGTTTTGGCTAAGGTTTTACATAGTATTTTATTGAAATGTTCTATTAAACCATTTGTTTGAGGGTGGTAAGAGGAAGAAAGTTTATAACATATTCCTATTTTTCTACAAAGTTCTTTAACCAGTATACTGAGAAAAGCTCTTTTTTTATCAAATAAAAGTTTTTTGGAACAGTCATGACAGCAAATAATATCTTCATAAATGAAATTGGCTATTGAGACTACTGTTTAGTCTGAAGTAGCTCTTGCTTTTACTTATTTTGTAAGATAGTCAGTAGCTGTGATAATGTATCTATTGCCATCAGGAGTTATTGTTAAAAGTCTAACAATATTTATGCCAATTCTATTAAATAGTTGACTAACAGAAATTGAATGGATATCTTTTTTTCGATTGGATTTGCCTTTTCTTTGGCAAATATTACAGGTTTTGATGTATTTAGCAATGTCTTTTCCTAAGATAGGCCAATAATAGTGAGCTAAAGTTTTCTGAATTGTTTTTGTTTTTCCAAAGTGTCTAGTTAATAAGTCAGTATGCATGTTGTATATTCCAATTTTTTTTTTTCAATTTAATGACTTTTTGGAAACAGTCAGAATTTTTTCTGTTTTTTTTATATAACTGGTTCTAGTAGATCAAATAAAAATTTGATTGTTTGTACAAATATTCTCTTTGTTGTCAAGTGTAGTCTGGTAGATATTGTCTTTTATTCAAAAATTTCATTAAAGCAGAGTAGTTGTTTAAGTCCATTATTGTGTTTGTTTATAAGAAAGTTATTAATAATTAAGTTAGTTTGGTTAAGAGATTGTACTATTACTGAATGGTAAGTCTAAAGAAAGCATTGGTATTTTAATGATTAGCTCTTTTGCAATGTTAAATATCATAGTTAAATTCATCCAGATGAAGTATTCAGTGAATTATCTATTTATGTTTTAGCTTCTTTTTGTTATGCAGTCAAACCAAGACTTGATGATCTGTCACTACTAGAAATTTCACATCAAGAAGATATTAATTTCAATAACTAGTAGCCCAAACTATTGCTAAGCATTCTTGTTCAATAATTAAATAGTTTTTTTCTGCTGATGTAAGAGATCTACTGGCATATACTATAGCATGTTCCTTGTCATTCTCATTTTTTTGTGAGAGAATAGCACCAAGTTTATAGCCAGATGTATCAGTGTAAAAGATGAAAGATTAATTCAAGTCAGATTGCTTAAGAATTGGTTTAGTAACAAGTTTTTCCTTTAGAGTTTTAAAAGCTTTTTGCTGATAAGTATTTCAGTAATAATTGACATTTTTTTTGAGTAGCTGATTAAGAGAAAAAGTAATTTTGGAGAAATTCTTGATAAATTTGTGATAATAAAAAGCCAAACCAAAAAAAAAGCATAGTTCAAGAACATTTATTGATTGTTTAATGTTTTGGACTTTTTCAACTTTAGCTGGATCAGGAAAGATTCTATCTTTTGTAATAAGATAACCAAAAAACTGGGTGGATTGGCATCCAAAGAAAAATTTGATTGAGTTTATCTTAAGACCAGCATTTCTTAGAAGGTCAAAAACTTTTTGTAAATGTTCTAGATATTCATCCCAAGTTTTTGAGTATACTATTATGTTGTTCAAATAGACCAGAACAAAGTTTTTTTTTTACTGATTCAAACACTTTGTCTATTAAGCATTGAAAGATAAAAGGAGCATTGGTAAAACCAAAAGACATAATTGTGAATTCATAGGTGCCATACTTGGTGATGAAGACAGTTTTCTTTTTGCTTTCTGAATCTATCTCTATTTGTCAAAATTCAGCAATTAAGTCAATAATTAAAAAGAAAACAGCACTATTGAATTTGTTAAGCATTGCATTAATTTTAAGGAGTAGATATATATCTCTTATAGTAATAACATTTAATTGGCAATAGTTGACACAAAAGTATAGGGTTCCATCTTTCTTAAATATTACTACAATTAAAAAAGCCTATTTACTCTTGGTTTTTTGTATGAATCCAAGATTTTTTATTTGAATTATCTCTTTCTTGATGAATTTATTATTGTATTAATTAGATTAATAAGGCTTTAAATAAATATGGTAAGTTTTTTTGGTGGTAATGATATGTTGTATTACATAGGTTCATCTAAGAGTATTACTTTCTTTTAAGATAACTGAACTATTTCTAGCCAACAAATTTTCAATGTCTATTTTTCTTTTTTCTGAAGAGAGTTTTTTTTGTTCTATTACAAGTAATTGAATCTTAAGTGGTTTACTCTTAAAAGACTTTTGTACTTCTCTTAATTTTTCTCTTAGTATTAAACTAATTAGCTCTCAATCTTTATAATAGATTAGGCAAGACTTGTATTCATCACTAGAAGAATACAAAAGTTTATCACACCAGCACCTAACACAAGAATCATGCTATTAATAGCTGTATTTGGCTTTCTTGCCAGGTTTTCTATTAAAAATTCTTCTGAGGATATTATAATAAAGTCAACAGATTAGCTTGCCATTTACAATAATTCTTTTTTTGTTAGTTTTAACATTATTTAATGGCTTGTTATTGCTAGTAAAGATGATATAGGCAAGTTTAACAGTTTTTTTTTGTTTTTTTTAATCTTTTTCATTATCACTCTTATCATTATCTGATTCATCTGTTTGTTTTTCTTCTTGGTTTTGCTTGGGTATTGAAAGAGTTGTCCAATGATAGCACTTAACCACAATGGGCTTTTCACCATATTTAATAATTAGTTCACAAAGTTCATAATCAAATAATGCTTTGGCTTTCTTGAGTTACTTATTGCCAATAATTATAATGTACTTTTTTGTTTTAGATACTTTCATGTCAGTTTCAATGCTAATGTCATTGATGTAAACAGAAATAGCTTTGGTTATGCCAAGATCTTTTTTTTGTTATTATGTACATTGGTTATAGGCCAAGTGAAAGATTTATTAATTTTTCTTTCAATGGCTTCCAGAAAGTGTTTGACAATTATACTAACAGATAATCTACTGTTTAGAATCAAATCAATAGAGTAGTCAGCCACTTGGGCTTTGCAAATCAGAGGAGTAACATTGCTGTTGTTAATGAGTTCAGCTTGGCAAGGGTGCTTGTTGGTTTTTGGTGTCTTTTTTTTTGGAATCAAATATTTGTGAAGGTTTTTTCTGAATTGTGAATAGGTTATTAACTGGCCAAAGGTAATATGAGTTGGGGTTTTCATAAGATTTTTGACAACAGAATAGGGACCAGATTTTTGTATTATTTCTGGGGTTTTAACTTTGAAAAATTTTTAAAAATTTTAGTCTTTGGTGCTTATTGTTGTCAGCAGTTGATGTGAATACTTTCTTTGGGTCTAGAACGAAATCAACCTTGGCTTTTTTCTTTTTTTTTGTTGATTCAGAGGTGTTAATTGCTAGTTTATTTATGTCATGGTTATTATCAATTAAATTAAAAGCATAAAAGATGTTTTTTTCTAGTTGACTTGCATTTTTACCTTTTGGAAGTGTGCCTACTAATTTAAAGACTAATAAACAATGGCTTTAACTAAAAGATTTTTTCCAAAGAAATTGATGTTGACATAATTAAGTCTTTAATTGAGGATATTGTTGTTGATAGTTTTGTTGTTTTAATTGTTATTGTTTTTGAAAGCTGAAGAAGACAAAAAAAAATTGTTGCAATTTCTAAAAAAATGTTCAGTTAATCCACAGTGATAACACACAAGTGGGTCATGATTTTGTTGTCTTTGATAAGGGAGTTGTTGAGACTAATTAAAATGGGGTTCAAATTTGAATCTTTGTAATTACTAATTATCTTTAACTGCTTGGGCTAAAGATTCCAGTAACCAGACAAGATTAACTGTGAGTTTATTTATTAACTGTTCATTTGGATTTTAAGTTTGGGCAGCAAAAAAAGTAGCAGTTATTTGAAAAGCAAAAACCATAACAGAAGCAGGAGCAAAAACTGGAAGTATGGATCTTAAATGCATTCTTTGATTGTCTTCTATTTTTTGAACAAGTTCAATAGTTATATTCATTGTGAGATTATCTTTCAGGGCCAGGAGGGGCCAAAGAGCATAGAAAAGATTAATTCTCAATTCTTTTGTAAAAGAATAAATCTTTTGCTTTTTTGTTTAGTTTTTTCCAGAGTCTATTTGCTTAATTAACTTTCTAATTGCTTTAACATACTTAGTTACAATTTTGCCAGAACCTTGAGTTTTTTTTTTAATTTCATGCACCATTTGGATATCAAGATAGGAGTTCTAAATTTTATTTTAAACTGGATAGTAAAAGAGGTGTTGTTTTCTCCAACATTTGCTGGTGTTTATCTAATAATTTTTTGCTGAGCATTGGCATTGGTTTTTTGTAAGAACTAAATAGCAGAAGAGTCTTAAAGATAGCCACCAACAATTTGGAATTTGTATTCATTATCATATTGGTTGGCTATAGCAGCTCTTTTAAAGTTATCTAACCATTCAATTAGATTTTGTGTATCTCTTTTAAATAATAATAATGGAGTATTGTTTTTTTATTTTAAAGCAGTTTGTATGTTTTAAAGAGCGACCAGAATGTTTTGTTGTATAGGGTTGTTAGCTATTAGTTCAGAAGTAACTGTTTGTGTAAAATGTTCTAATTTACTTGAAAAGAGATCAAAAACAAGAGTGGTTTGATAGCTTTCTTCTTCTGTTTCAAAGAGGGTTTTAGCTAATTGGTGAGCAGCAATCCAGATATGAATTTGGTAATTTAAGTATTTGAAATCAAAAGACTGTTGTTCAAAGGTTGTGGAATATAAAAGTTGATTAATGCTGTTGTTTTTTCTTCAAAGTTGTCTTCAAGATAAATTTATTCAAAGTAATAGATTGTATAGACTGTGTAGATTTTAACTAAATGCTTATTCAAGAACCAGTTCCAAAAGTCTTGGAATTGTCTACTGAATTATTCTTTAATAAGGAAGCAAATTAAACAGGAGAGCAAAGGATTAAGTTCAATAAAGTTTAGATTGTTTTTGTTATGTGTTTCAAAGTGTTCTTCTGATTGTTGTGGCAAGTATGAATAATCACCCATATAATAAGAAACAAAGTGGATTTTGACAACCTTACAGAGAGCACTACTTTTATGTTATGAGTTGGAGTAACAAGCTAATGGATAACAAGAAAAAACAGGATTGTAGAGTAATAAAAGGAATCAAAGAAAATTTAACTTCAAAGAGTGAATTAAATAAGTATAGATTCAATGTGCAAAAACAGTCTTATAAAATATCTCAGTCACTATATTTTTCAAAAGATAACCAGAGAATCTGAAGGTAGAGAAATAGTTTATAGTGTCAACAAATGATCATATACTAATATAATTCTATGCTTTATATCAGTACTCTTAAAATTCAATATTAGATATTAAATGTACTTTTCAGTTATGTTTTATTTAATAATTTTCAAATGCTACAATTACGTTTCAGAAAAAGAGTAAAAAATAACTGACAAGTAATTTTTTATCTTAAAATGTTCAGATACTTAAAGATAAAAAAAGGGATATTAGTGATAAAAGAAAAATTAAGATAAAAGTTGTTATTTTATTTATTTGATTTTCTTGATTTTTGACATGTATTTCTATAGCTAAAAGATTTATTGCTTATATAGCTATTAAAAGTGGTCAATAATCAGATTAACAACTAGATTAATAATTAAATCAATGATTAGATCAATGATCAAGTTATTGATTAAGTTAATAATCAGGTCAATAATCAGATTAATAGTTAAGTTATTAATTAGATCAATGATCACTATCTAAAAATAGAGTGGCTAATTATATGACATCAATGGCTAATACATGTGATAACTAATAAAAAGTATGGATTTCAACCATAACAATATTAGTAATTTATATATATATTAATAATTAATAAAAACTATGATTTTTAATTATAATAATATTAAATAATATAACCAAAGATTAATTCAAACCAAAATAAATTAATATGTTTTTATTGTTATTATTTAAAATAAAAACTTGTTTTATTTATAATTATAATAAAGTTAAATATTATAATTATTATAAATAATATAAAACTAATATTTTTTAACTATTTTGGTTTTTTTTAACTATTTAAGCAATAGTAAAAAATAAAATAAAAAAAATAAAATATTTTAAGATTTTTAAAAAAGACAAAAATTATATTAAAACTATTTCAAATAAAAATTTTTAAAAAATTTTGAAAAAAAAACTTACAATCAAAAATAAAAATAGCATTTTAGAATTAGCAAAAAACTAATTTATTATTATTTTATTTAAAGTAGCACTTTTATAAAATATTTTCAAATAATTTTAATAGCTATAAATATTTTACTAATAAAAATATTATTAATTATTTTAAAAAATTATATATTTGAGTTTGTTTTTAACTTAAAAATAAATTAGCTTAAAATTTAAAATTTTAAGTAATAATTATTTTATGTTATTTTAAATACAAATATCAACTTATAATAATATAAATTTAATTAATAAATATTAAACTTAATTAACTTAATATTTAAAATTTAAGCTTGACTTTAATTTTTTAATTTAAATAGTTTTAATTAACTATAATATATTATAATCATAAACAGATAGCTATTTATATATAAATAAAACATAAACTGTATTTATTATAAAAAATATATAATTTTATACAGTTGAATCTTACTTTAACAATAAAATAATAAATCTTAACAGTTTTAAATAATATTCATAAAAATAAGACAAAAATAAATGGGTAATTACATTAATTAACAAATATATACTATTTATAAAATTATAATCAAGAAATAAAACAAAAAAATATATTTAATTATTATATTTTGTTAAAAATTGCAATTAAAATTTTTATTCAATTAATACTTTCAAAGTTTGCATTTGACCATTAGAAAACTTAAAAATTGAAGCTATTTATCAAATGTAGAACTATAACTTAGTTATTTATTTTGCTTCTCTGCTAAAATCTTTGAGTATATATTATAAACCTTGGATTTTATGTAAACTCGAAATTTTGCAAGATATTTCATTTTTAAAGTTTGAATATATTAAACGCCAAAAATGAGTTGATATAAATCACTTACCTAAACAGTCACTTGATATTCAGCCCTTCCTTTAAAGTGTTCAATCTTAATTTCTCAACTGAATCAATATAACATCTCAAATCCACGTGAGGTTTCAAACCAAAGCCCGATTTTGATATTGGTTTATGAGTACAGAATATTTATGTTGAGGGTTGAGGCATTGACCGAGAATTTCCCTTCTACTATGGTATACGCTTCTCGATTTATACAATTCTGATGGAGCCTATAGACCCCAAGACAAATTGAATAAGTTGCTTTCCCCGAAGATGTTCTTGTATTGCTCTCTGATAATGAGCTCACAAAAAATTATTCAAAGTTACAAAAGCAAAACCCAACTAAAAAGAGAATGCCAATATACTTACGAAACCCCTTTTACTTTCTAAAAACTTTGCTAAAAATTATTTCTAATGGATAACTGGACACTAGTGGTATGCTATTGAAACAGATTTAGGAAGCACCTAATATCGGTAGTCTTAAAATTGTTCTTTTTTTGATTAGGTTGTGTCAAACCATAATTTGACAGTTCTGTCATTTTCAATCGCACCAGAGGCGATGATGTTTTTTGTAGGATGGCATGCCACACACAAAACAACGTCTGAATAAAAATTATTGGCATATGATTAGTGAATAAGAGACAAAATAATAATAGAACTGAGCGACTTATTAATAGAGTATCACAAGTTTTATGAATAAACATCACCTGAATGACCTTCGAGTTTCTGTACAATTTCTTTGCTTTGAAGGTTCCATATATAGATACATTTATCCTCACTTCCACTTACTATCCATTTACCATTAGTCACCGAGAAATTTGAAAATATACAATACTTATCATTGACGTGTCCGGTATATGTCTTAAGACATTTGCTAGAATGGTAATTCCACAACCGAAGGGTATGATCGAGTGTAGAGGCAAGAATATATTTGCCGTTAGGCGAGAATTTGACAAAAGAACTGGAAATCAAAATGAGCCTAGTTAGCCAAAAATGAAATATTTTATAATTGTGAAAAGGAAGAACTATTACTCACACAGGGGGATTATCATCATCTATTAATGTTTTTAAACATTGTCCTGTAGCTGTGTCCCAAATGCGGCTATTGATAATTACAAATGAATTAAATCACAATATTAAAAGCAAATTTGGACAACATAGATTATTTACATTACACCATCATAACTGCATGAAACGATCATTGTTCCATCCCGATTGAAATGCACCGCCGTAACTGGATCAGAATGCGCAGACAGTGTTTTCATACACTGACCTACACCAAAGAAATGAAAGAGCTCTTTTGTGGTCAATCAGAAGGCCAGAACGCGTTAAAAGGAAGAGACATACAAAAACTCGGAACCTTTTTTCACGTCCCATATCTTGATACTTTCATCAAAGGATCCTGACACGATCAGACTTGATTGGGGATTGTAATTCACACAAAATACAAAATTGGTATGGCCCATTAGAGTCTTGATGCTGGCCCCCTGGATAAACATAATATTTATCATTATGGAATATGAAAAGCTTCTGAGTAAACTACCCTGTGGCAAAGTTTGAAACTCAAAGGAGAAAACTTACAGAATTTATGCTCCAGATTCGTATAGATTTATCATCCGAAGCAGAGCAAAGATACATTGAATCGGTAGCCCAAGCTATGTCAGATATTCCCTTCGAATGTCCTTCAAGGGTTTGCTCAAATTTGCCCTCCAATGCATTCCAAATTTTTATAGTTTTGTCAGCAGCTAGATAAGGAAAATGAGCGAGAATTGCGGTGTTGATTGAGGTAGAAAAAGAACTAATATAACTATCGGCTTTTTCAATTCTTATTAGCACATGAGGGGCGAGAACCTTATCTTATATTTAAATGCTTCAAAAGACTTACACTTTTCTTCCCTACCGCCCCAATACATGTATGAAATATTGAAACTTACAAGCACTGGCAAGCCATTTCCCGTCAGGAGAAAACTTGACACTCGAAACTGCCTTCTTATGCCCAACCAAACTATATCTTAGTTCATAATTTGGCCTTCTACTTTCACCTCCCCCGGCACTACTACCAATATCGTTATTCCCTTTCGTGGGACATCCTGAAGAGCTATGTTCACCAGTTTTTGTAGGGGTAAACCCATCTTCGGTTCGTAATTTTTTCACTGTAGGTTGTGAAATTTCTTCAAGGTCTCCGTTTCCACTACCACTTCCACCTCCATTTGAAGGAGTGGAAGTTGTGTTTGCCTTTCGCTCTTCTAATATCATTGTTGATTTGAGTATCCTTTAGAGACGAATAAAGCTGAGTGGAATCCGAGAAAAATTTTGCTTGACTTAAATGTAATGTCCGAAAAAAGTTTGTGTACACTGGGCTACCAATTAACCATGTTCCATATCTCATGTGATCATGAGACATATAAAAAAATTGAGGTTTTATATATATTAAGGCACAACCGATTGTTGAAAAAGAATTATACTAGTACTAATATACATAAAGATAGACATTATTAAATAAAACATATTGAGTCAGAAACTTCCGCCGTAGATTATTGACGCAAAGCGCGAAAAGGAGAAAACTCAATTCAGTTGACCACACCGTGGACTTTTCTCCATTGGTTACGAACACCCATTAATGACGTGATAAGGCCAACAATTCCAAGTAATCCATCGTCAAGGTGAAGATATCCAAGTGAACTGGAAGGAATCATGAGGTCTAGACAATCTTGAATCAATTGTTCACGAACACCCTTACGTTCACTAGAAAAGAAAAAAATGTTGCTAATATAAATCTCGCATCAAATAATCTAAAAGTATTTAGCATAAAATTTACCGTGACAAAGGTTTGATCTCATTTTTAACCAAAGAATTATCGGCAGTCTCGAAATGCTTTGAAATTTTTTCATGCATGCTTATTTGCCGAAGTTTATACAGGCCGCCAATGATGGAAAAGACCAACCCGATAAACCAAAACCTGGCTGCGTTTTGGTTTATCCTTTTGATCTGGTTGAATTTATAAACCCCTGCCAAATGAGCCTACAGTAAATATATAATAAGTTATTGAAAGTTGTATTTCAGCGAGAAACTTTAATGAAATTAAACAGTGCTCAGTAAATCAACCTCATACATACCCAGGAAAAAGTATCACAGAACAAATACCCTGCATATCCAAGTTGCCTGCCAACCGAGGCAAATTTTAAAAACTCGTCTTGTTCTCTCAAAGATTTAGAGGCAGCCTGCAAATGCTCCAATGGCTTCCCAAGGCGCATAACTTTAATTGAAATCGTTGAAAGCTGATTGACTCAGTGCATAATTAACAATGCTAATGCTCTGCTGGGATTATGTCAAAAAATACTCTCAACCAAAGACCCCATCCCACCCTAAAAAAAGGGAATAACTATTACGTTTTCTAGAGAGAGCCAACGTGTTCTTCAAATTGGTGAACCGCTGTATGGATTCTTTACTATAGCCTTGACGGTATAGATGCCAAGCAAAGAAGCGGGAAAAATACTGTATGGTTCTGTACACCTTATCCCGGCCCACTGTAGTCCCAGCATACTTCAGGGTCTGTTCTAAATGAGGGTGATTTATTAGATGAAGAGCCATTTCCGAAGAAATTATTCTTTATCAAAGAAGGCTTTAGCAGATATAAAGCTACGAGTTTTGTCAGTTCTCTTTAGTGGATAAATATGAGAGGGAATTTATAATCAATGACATCTACATGATGCTATCACCAAATAAATAGTGACTAAATTAGTTTGGGTATGACAAGTTTTTTATATGCGAACTAATTCACAGAAAGGACATCTTTAACAAATCCCATTTAACACATGTAGTTGCAAATTAAAGAAATGCCGGGAAGCTACATATTTATCAGTTTGAATTTTTCTTGTTTTCAAAATTCTGTGTTTGTTTTCTAAAAGAATAAAGACTTAACAAAGCAATGTTTATTAATACGAAATTGATATATTTCATTTCCAATTTTATCAAAGGATGCCGTTCAATCAATTGAAGAGCCTTTGCTAGATGTTTATCAAAGGAGAATAACTTTATTGTTTTGGCCAAAAAGGAATTTAAAAATTGTTCCTATTCTAATTTGCGACCTTTGCTTTAAACCATGTCAATATTTTACTTGTTCAAATTACCTTTTTTCTTAAAATACTAACCGAATTCTTAAGAGTCACAAGAACCATTGCCACCAAGTTTTCGGCCTGTTTTGTATTAAGAAGCTTAAATTTAGACCAACAATTCAGACTGTTGGAAAATTTCAACTCGCTACAAATTCATTTGAAGGTTCTATTTTGAAGGTGAATATCAAAAATAAGATTGAATATGATTTATAATAGGGGACTGATAAACTGGAGCAAATGCTCTTAGGACACTTTGGCTCTGGTATTTGAATACGAAAAGTTTATGATTCACCAGAGCAGACGTTATTTTCCAATTCCTCGATAGCGTCTTTACAAAAAGAAAATTTTGCCAAATTGAATATAGTTCAACTTGTACGGGAACATTTGATGCATGAAGCTTCAAATAATTTCGGATGACATTCAAAAATTTTCTTAAGGAAAAATGCCCGAAAGGTTTTTAATTATATTATGCCTGTCGCTCTACTAATATGTGATGGTTTACGATAATTCACTAAAATTTTAATTATTATGCAGTGGAAAGTTTTTTTTTCAACCCCGTTAAGAGTGAAAGCTATACTTGAAAACGAAATTTATTGTTTAGACATTTATCGAAAAAAATCAAATTGAAGTAATGAAAAGATTTAATGCCTTCTTCACACTGTAAACCCTATTTTTCATTTCATGACCCATAAAATAGATTTGCAACTTCTGAGAATCCTCAACCAGAACTATCGATGATTCCACCACCACTGATAGCATAAGCTAATTCAAATGATTGGAAAGATAATCAGTCTTGAGGAGCAATGGAATTTCCTTGAGGATTTCGAAATTTATTACTTACGTGCTTCAGCTTCAGGCATATCGGGGGAATCATAAATTTTGGCAATACGCTCTTCACCACGTCCTTTTCTTAAATACATTCGAATAGTCGAGCTATGTAAATTGGGCATAAAGTAAATAAAAAGAAAAACCAAGACTTTTGAATTCAGTTATTTTAACTTACGCATGTGCAAGAACGTGTCCACCAATGGGTTTGCGAGGATCACTCACAAATGTCATTGAGCCGCCAGGGTCAGCTTGAACCTTTTTAAAAAAGAAAGATTCAAGTTTATATAATTATGAGTTGAAGCAGCGATCGAGTTCAAATGCGAGATAAACCTGATTTGTGATATAGACAGCAACGTTAAACTCTTCGGCTATTTTGACAAGTCTGCTTAACATAATGTTGAGCTTTTGTTGTCTTTCAGCCAATTCTCCTCGACCAGAATAATCGGTTCTAAAAAGGTTGATGATCGAATCAATAACCTTGAAGGAAGACGAATAAATCGGCATAAGTTTTTTATGGAAATTGAACAACTAAGAATCTTCAAAAAACTTACCAAAAGCCGATATATTCCCCTTTCTTCTGCAAATCTAGCAGCGACCTCAATAATGAGCTCCATCTGATGTTCCGAAGTGTATGCACGAGCAAAAAGAACATTTTCGAGTGCTGCTTCTTGATCTATGCCAAACCGAGCAGCAATTGATTTGATCCTTTCGGGGCGAAAAGTCCCTAAGTTAGAAGAAATTGACTAAGGCTCGATTGAAAAATTTTAAGAAATCACTACATCATACCAATTCTTGATATTATACCTTCGGTATCGATGAACGCGGCCTGTGAAATGTGGTAAGTAAATTAAATAAAACAATAAAGAAAAAAAAGGTTATAATACCTTTCCATTTGCTCCTCCCATGGAAGGTGGAAGTTGTGCTGCAACGCAAAGCGTATGAGCAATTTGGGTTTTCCCAGTTCTGAATTCTCCAAAGGCTTCCGTAAGAGACATTGTTGGAACACCACCTTTTCCGAAAGTTTGGTTGGTTTAAAATACATCTAAAACCTTGAATATAAGGAAAATCAATTGAAATTTTCTACCGTACCACCCAATAGGGCGTCTAACTGTTTGCTTCCCGTTGAAATCCATAGCACCTTGGCTCTTATTAGACAAAACTCTGTTGCTGTAATGAAAGACGATGACTAAAATAATTTTAAGAAAGTCTATTGATTAGGAATAATTGAGGAAAACTAAAAATTCTTTGAAAAAATTGAATCTTTTCAAAACCTGAAGTTTAGAGGCAGTTTCTTTAAGTTTCTCAACCTTTGCCTCGGAAAGTCCTTTAATTTTGCAAAGATTCTTTCGTGTGGTCATTTGTATCGCCTAATAAATTTATGTGGAATGAGAAAAAACGGCCGGACTCCGAGAAGGTATAAAAACACGAGACATACCCGCACGGTACAGATACCGGCACTCTTAAGTTTGGCAATATCTGCTGCACTAACACCATGGTTTTGAATTTCATCTATTTCCGTATAAAATAATTCCTTTGGGTTGTGAAAAAAATGAGAGTGATCATGATTTAATCACAGGAAGTGCCATTTCTGAAAAAGACGCGTTTCCAAGGAAGTATTAAAATATGTGAATTTTTATTATCACCTCTTCCTCTTCATCATCACGAAGTTCTTCTTGATCAGGTACTTGTTCAATAAGTTCGGCCATTACGATAAAAATATATTCTAGAATTCAGAGTTGAAGGGAGAAGGGAATTAAGCAATTTTATCAAGAATGAAAAGTAAAGATGAATTTGTAGTTGATTGCTTTATCAGTTTTTAAATATTACGATTAGAAACGACTTTGGTGACCTAATCAGCTGATGCATTAAAAATGGTTGCAAATTTTCTTTAATTTGATGATTCACGTTCTGATCGTATGAGAGCCTAAGGACTAGTATTCTTCTGGTCAGTGAAGGTAATGATAGAAAAATTTTCCTGATGCATAATTCTTTAATTTCGAATAAATGAAATTTGAAACATTCTTATTAACTTTATTCCAATCTCCAGTAATTCCGATCTGTGAGTTTTTACCTTGGGCGTATTGTAGATTACGATGGAATTGAGATATTTAGTTGAGGACGTAATGTAATAAAAATAAATCACCTCCGATTCCACATCAGAAAAACCAAAATTTTTCCTTAGGGTTATTACTAAAGATTCTCTATCAAATCAGTTTCTGATATACAATGGTTTGATATTAATTGATCAAAGAATGCAAGTCTAAAAAATTCTCATTTTCAAAACAATAATAAATAGTAATATGTTAAATATTTCAGATTAGAAATCTCAGATTGCTGATTTTATTTAAAGCAGATCAATTTAAATCATTAAAGATTAAATCTTGGTTGAATTACACTATATGTTTAAGCAATTAAAAACATTAAATTTAAAAATTTTAAGTATCGAAATTTAATATAATAATAAAAAAATTAAGACAAATTTTTTTATTATTGGTATATTTTACAAAAATCAAAAAAAAACAATTTGGCAAAAAAATTAAAATTTTCTTTTAAATATTAATTATCGGTTTAGAAATATTTAATTTTTCTAATTTAAGATTATTAAAATTTTATCCATAAAAATACATTCATTTCAAATTATATTGTATAATTCACATTCTGATAAAATTTGAAATACAATTAATCCATTTAATCATGTTAATATTTATAACAATTCCGAATTGTTTTAATGCCAAGTTTAAGATTTTTTAAATTAAGTGTATTGACTGCAATTTAAATACATTTAACATGTACATATTCTATACTAAACACAGCTCACGCTTTTTTTTTATACATTATCAGCCATTTGAGCCAATTAAGATTACACTACTCTATTTTTAATCATTTATTATTATTAAAAGAGCATAAAAACTTCTTATTTATCAAATTACTTATGTTTAAGATTAGTTTTAATATTTTTATGCTTATCGACTATTATATTTAAATATTTTATTTTATTATTACATTTATTTTCATTTTTATGAACAGCTTTTAAATTTTTTTAATGTAAATTCAAGAATATTCTAATCAATTTTATTATTTTAAATTTAATTAATTTTATGTTATTATGAATTCTAATCCAATTAATTATTTAACTTTTGAAAATAAATTTTTTGGCAATAAAAATTTATTAATAATCATAAATTATAATAAATATTAGTGTATAATTATTAGATAAAACCCAAAATTTTTGTACTTTCTTATAATTTTACACATAATTTTTTTATTTGTATTGTTATAATTAAAAATCATAATATTTATCAATCATTCTATTATATTAACCAATAATATCATATAATTAACCATCTTATTTTTAGATAATAATTATTAATCTAATTAATAATTATTGATTTAATTATTAACTTAGTTATTAATTTGATTATTGATTGAATTATTACTTTAATTATTAATTTGGTTATTAATCTCTTTTGATAACTATATAAATAATAAATTTTTTAATTATAGAAAAACATAAAATCCAAAAATTAAATACAATAAACACATATTCAATACTTTTTTTATATTATTTCTTTTTTTTTAAAATTTTTTATTGTTCATAATGACAAAACTAATTATGTTATAACAGATTTAAACTAATTAATAAATACAAAATTCTTAATAATTTAAACCAAAATAAGATTTTTTTTGTTTTAATGTATTTTTTATAACTTTTTTCTATATAAAATTAAGAAACATAAACAATTTTTTGGTTATTGAATTGATTTTAAGTTGGTATTTAAACTAAAAAAGAAAATTTTTAGTCTGTTTTTATTTTATATTTAGTAGTTAACACATTTGTAAATAATATTATCTGAGTTAATAACAATTATATTATAATACAACATATTTTTAATATTACTAATAAAACTATAGTTATTTTTATTAATAAATAGATAATAAATATCTTTTTGTTTATTAGTATATTATCTATTACAATTGCTAAAAAAAAGAATTTTATTAGTATTTAGGCATATTTTTTCATAAAAAAATTATTTAAATTCAAGTTTGTCTAGGATTTATTTTGACACAAAGTTTTTATTAATTTTTTTATTATTAACGTTTAATGAATAAGGCCCAAAAACCACCTAGTGCAATACATCAAACTAAGCAATCTAAACTAGGCACTAATTATGTACTTTCTACATGTGACCAGCCACTTAGACCAATCAGAGCAACACTATAAATCTATCAGAACAGAAACCACACCATTTATACCAGAAAAAAAACAGCTATGTTTATGAAAACCAAAACAGACACCAACCATCTTGAAAATTCCAAGCAATCTAATCACTCCAGCAGAAAACATACATAACAAACCATGAGTCACAGGATACACAGAACCATCAAGTGGAATTAAACCGCCTTTTTTCATCAAAGCCCTATATTTAGCTCTAATCACCCAAATATCTAAGTGGTAAGCAGCACCTAATTCTCAAACAAAATCAACAATAAACTTTTCTGCAACCTTGGTATTACCTAGAATAGACAAAGCTTCCTGAACCCAATTTCTAAACACAAAACTTTTGCCTACAGTAGTATACAACACATTATCAGATGTGCATAGAGAGAGCACTTGTAAGACACAAGATGAACACAAGCCCAATTCAGAAACACTTTGTCACTTGGCCAGATAAGACTTGAGAATGCTTTTACGAGCATTAGAATCAAATGTGCAAACAAAGAAATAGTCAGAACTTTCTATCTCACCACAATGCAGACATGAGACACTTGGGTAAATTTTACTATACAGACGTTTTTACACAGCAACTGGGAGACAGTAGTGGAGAGCCTTTAAAAAATAAGAGTGCAAACCAGCTGTAAATTTACTGGTAAAGCCGGCTGCCATATGGGAGTCAGAATGCCATACTGAAGCAATGCAAAACCAGTTCACATTACCAAGCAAACTGTCATCAACAATGTTGAAACCAGGACCAACCTCTCAACAAGTCTGATTAATAGACCTGAAAATCTCATGAGCAAAATAACAAACATTCCCAGACACTGTCTTCCCAGTAGCCATAATAAATCTTTCTCTAACCAAAACAGGAAATGCCAAAGAAGAGCTCACAGCTAGACCAGCCAACTTATTAGCATGCTCATTACTTACAACACTTGAATGTCTTTTTATCTTATGCCAAGAAACAACAAGCTGCTTATTCTTAATTAAATTGACAATGCCATGCCACTTCATCCAACAGTGGTTGCAGAAATTCGAAGACACCAGAGCAGATTCAGCCACACATGTATCCAATACAGTCTGACTGTCTGAATAAACTACCACAGAACTGTCAGAGGAAACACACTCTAATGCCAAAGCAATTGTCTGCAGTTCTGCCATAGTCGAAGATACCAATCCACCAATCTTAGCACCAATACCCATGTCCAGATCTGAGAAATAAGCAGCAGCACCACATTTCATTTCACGTGAACCCAAATCTCTCAATGATCTATCAGTGTAGGCATTAACTACCCTCATATTCGCTGAAGAGAGACAATGGCTCAATCCAGAAACTGCATTCAAACTGCAAACATCCATATTTTGCAAACCTTCAATGCACAAATCATCAAAAGTAGAAGATTGATCCAAAAAGTCACAAATCAAAGTGAACCAATGAGGGACAGGACTCTTTGGATCAAGTCTTTTTTAATGATGAAAGCTCTTCCAATCGAAAATTAAACTCTTTTTGGTATATAACTGCTTGGCAAAAATGATCTCAAACTTTCTGAGAGACAAAGAGATATCATAAAACAAAGAAGCATCTAGGACTGCAGATATTGGTGTTCCACCAGAAAATCAGAATGCAGAAACAAAGAGATTGCTGAAAAACATGCCACAGTTCAAAAAAATTCTAACAACTTCTGCCAAAAAATTATTGACCGGACTGACATGCAACCTAATTAGACAACGTAGAAAGTAAATAGATGACCAACTCAAAACTTGAAGATCCAAAGATCTATGATTGAACAAATGACCAAAAATACCATCAGCATTTGAGAAACACAACACAGAAGCCACCTTGCATTTAGTTTGTAACTGCTCAAAAGATCTTAAACTGTACAAAAAAGAATGATAAAAGGCCTCATTGGGAAAGTTTCTTGGAAGACCAGCTTTAAGCCTCAACCCCCTCCTGATCAATGTATCCCACTTCATACACACATTCCTGAAGACAAAGCTGAACTGAGTCCTGTAACTGATAATTAGTTGCAACACAGTTAATACTAGATAAAGAAACTGCTTGTCCAAAATAGCTTTTTTGAGAACCAAATTGACAAAAAACTTGACATCCATGTGTGCCTTAGCCAAGCTTGATTTGGACAACCTTTCAAATAACAAATAAATGCCAAGATATTGATGAAACTCCTTCTTACAAGCAATTGAAATCAGCAGACTACTAATTAACAATAAAGTATTACTAACCCTCTGATTGATAGAAATGGCTACAGTTTTTTCATTATTGATAAAAATGTTGTTTATCCTAAAAAATTCACTTGCTGTGTCCAGGATATACTGAGTAGTAGCCTAACTGCTCCCTATCTAGATAGTATTATCTACAAACACACCAGCAGCCAAAAAAGAAATCAAACTGTCTTGGTTTTCTATTCTGCCAGTTTTAGCTACAAATTTAGTATTAATTTAGTAACCACACAAACTTCCCTGTCTTTTGACCTCACACAAAAGGGGGTTATAAAAGATCTTCTACAGCAAAGAGGAGAAAACCTCATCCTGATCAAGACCATCATGCACCCAGTAGCCATCTGTTAGACCAAAATCAGTCATAACCCAGTTAATGTGGTCATTGTAAATTGAACCAAAAAATCTAATAAAATGCCTGCACATTTTGATCTGAACCAAACTATTATACAAGTGATGCCAACCTACAGAGTCATAGGCTTTATGCATATTTTATAGCACAAGCCAAAGCTCACAATCCTTTTCCAAAGCATCTTTAACAACCAAACCAATGGCAAAAATAAGAGACTGAGTGGTCATTCCCTTAAGCACTGAAAAATTGTTCCCATGAAGTACGTTGAATAGACTGCATGCTGAAAAAATTCTGTCAGACAACAACTTAGAAAGAATCTTATGGGCAGTCTCAATTAAAGCAATTGGCCTAGTATTTATTAAGACACCCTTTCACTCATAGGACTTGGAAATCATTAACACCTAAGCTTCCTTCCAACAATGAAGAATTGACTCACATGCCAAACAAATGTTCAAAAGGTTCAAAAGCAAGCCTAACACAGAACCATCACAATGTTTCCAAAGTTTATTTGAAATGCCAAACAAGCCAGCAGCTTTACCATCCAGCAAATTCTTAATTACATGTGTCAAGTCATCCAAACTGATAGTATTCATCACACCTGAAAAAGCATTATCATCAACATAATCCAATGGCAGGTATTGATGCTGCCACAAATCAGAAACACTTTTCAGCACAGCCCTCTTCCTTGTTCAGCCCTCCATTATACTATCAACCTTATTTTTAACTTCTACCAGGTCCAAAATTAAGCCACCATCAGAGACCAAATAATCTAACACCACTTTGTGGAATGAGCATTCCAAAACACTACAGATTGTGTGGTCTTTGTTGACTACAAAACTCTCTATCCTTTTCTCAATAACTGATCTAATGTCTGACTCCTCGGCTCACAAAGACTCAGCAAGCTTAGAGGCATGATAATACTTCTTCATGCCACAAAGAGCAAAATAAACACGATTGAAACTTGTACCAGAACTCACAAAATCACAAACAACAGAAGCTTTGTCACTATCCATAGAAACCCAGCATTTTAATAGAGACTCAAATCTGCTGGAGTCTGCCTTGCAAGAAGTCTTAACAATTTTTGACACCAAAACCTTCAAGTTATACAACTTGAAAGACTCTTTGGTAAACACCCCATTATAATCCTTAAATCATTTCTTCTTGAAAGCACCATTAGCTGAAAAAACTATCACTTTGTGAACAATATCCCACATAGCATCCAAATCAGAGAACTTCCTGGCAGTCTCAAATTCATCCAAAAACATGGCAGCATTGGCTGTAGTAGCATCTTTAAACTCACCTCATTTCACTATATTTGCATTTTTAACATCAAACTTCCAATGATTCTTATTCGCCTGCTTGCGTATTGAACTTAAATGAACATTGAGCAAACCACCCAAACCCATGGAAGCAGATACAGCTTTGTGGTCAGTATCAAAATATTTCTCGATATCAGCCACACTACTATCTGTTACAGCATTGACCAAACTCAAAGAAACAAGAATGTAGTCGAGAGCTTTAGTGACACTGCGGGAATTGGTCCACATAGGTGTTTTAACAAATAAACTTCCTCTTAGAGAATCAACTAAACCTAAATCAAAGCATTTCTTGAAGCTAGCATACTTTTGGAACCCATTTTTGTTAAAATCACCACCCAAAATAATGAAGAAGGACTCATTTACTGCCTTTGCAATGAGAGAGTTGATTTCACCAGCCTGAGAGAACCAAACCACTAACAATGTACCAGCATAGAGTTCCAAAATTGACACAAAAAGATTATTCTTGAAGAGTAATTTGAGAGAAAGGAGATGACCAAGAACTTCAGAAACCTTACATACATGTCTCACCAAAGAAATGTCCATGATAATTGCAACACCAGAACCCAAATGACCAGAGTCCAAACCAGAGGTGAAAACCCAAACACCATCAAATTTATTCATAATCCATGGGTGGATCTTGCCCCTCAACTTAGTCTCAGTAACAACAAAAATCAAATTGTTTATCTCTTTATGCCAACATATTATATCATCCTGTTTTGCAGGATTATTTATACCTCTAACATTACATGTGGCAATCTTCCAAACTAGATTGGTCATTTAGAAGAAGATTTGGGAGATGTACTGCCAGCCAAAATCAAACCATCAAATCTTACTGTAAAACTTAGAACTGAGGCAGAAAGTCCTTCCAACATGCTTTTCAATCTTTTTACTTCAGTAGAAGCAGAAAAGTTCAAAGTCATAACAGTCTCACCATTAGTGGCCTCACCCAAACCCTTTCCCATTACTACATCGCCCATCTGATTCTGTGATAGGGGAGTTACCAGCAGCTGACATTCAGGGCTAGGCTGGAAAACTGTTGGCATGAATGAGTTCAACCTCTTAGCCAACTTATTAATTTGTTCTGCAAGACTAACAAGACTGCTTTTCAAAACAGCAAATCTTTTCTCAACATCACTTGTATCATGGATGGTAGGCTTCATCTCTGAAGAAAAGCCAGGATTGACCAATACTTTTTGCACAGAAAGAGGAGGAAAAACATTTCTGCCAGCAATTTTTGCCCAAGAAACCCCACCAAAAGCAACAGGACGAGTGATCAGAGCTGAATGCTTGACATAGATGGTTGCCAGCCTGCTTTTATCCAAGTCTAAAAAGGGTCTGCAAGAATGCTTCCCAGAGGAGATATTTCCACTTATAGCACAGCCCAAAGATATATGACCCAATTTCCCATACTTAGCACATTTGAAAAACCCAAAAGAGATCAACACATATTCACATCTCTTAAAACTGGAGTAGTTCCCATAACAGCATTCAAGGAATTGGCCGAATCAAAACAAACAACAGCACATCTGGCCCAAGCATATGTAACAGGATGATAATCTATTGTACATGTTTTCCCACTCACAGAGCCAATATAATCCCAGATGTCATATGCAGTCATTCTCATTGGCAGAGTATAGAGCAAAGCCCTATGTTGATCTCTTGAGTCCCATGATTCCTTGTCTTGATTGGCCCTGGTCACATGCACAGCATCCTTTCCAATCAGAATAGACCAGCAGACTGCAACTAAATCAGTCTGTTCACTCTTACTAAATTCAACAACAGCCTTCTGCCACAAATCCACTAACTGCATTTTGATTGATACCACCACACCAAAACTAAATAATACAGCACGCACAGCCTCAGTTGAGGTTCCAACAGGAATTTCCTTTAATACCACAGCCTGATCTGAATGCTCAGATAATTTTTTGAAATTGGTGTTCACCAGGATCTTTGCATTAGTGGCCAATTTAGTAGCTTTCATTAAACTTAATTCAGAAGTGAACATTGCTCTGATGATTCCAGCAAATTTTGAGCGAGTAGAGACCCCTCAAAACCATTGATCTTTAAAAACAAATTTCTGACCACCAGAAGCTTTTCACAAGAAAATTTTCCAATTACCATGTCCAACCCAATATCTAATGCAAAAGATTTTCAAACAAAAACATTAACCAGATTCTTTGCAGGTGGTGGAAGCACTAAAAGAACATCCAAAAGAACATCATCATCATTACTGCTTGGTAAGAAGTCAATCTTTCCCAATGGTTTACCCAATGCCTTCTTGGTTTTGACTTTTAAGCCTGTAGGTGTTTGATCATGATCTCCCTCAGCAAGAGTACCACCTTCACCATGATTGAAACTGGTTTCCTCAATTAGACACTCCTCTTCCATATCAATACTCTTAGACTCAGTGATGTTACTAGTCTTTGAACCTCATAAGCAATTACCTTGGACACTAAGACCAACATTTTTACCACCAGAACCATCTTCTAAAATGCCGTCCCTCCTTTTTTTCCTCAGGAAAACAGGTCTAAAACCATCACTAAAACCAGAAACTTTGACAGTCTTCTTCATAACAGCAATACTACAGCCAATAGTGGCCTCATAGTTGAGAATAAAGGGTTTAGATTTATTGTATTCAATTGTAAAAAACTTCTTTCAAAAAACTTTTGACTCTTTTTTAGAAATTTGGGATGAAAGAAAAAAAAAAGTTTTTTTTTGTTTTTATTAATATAGTTTTAAAGAATACTATTTTTAATAAAATGTTTTTATATTTAGTTATTATTATGTTTCAAATAATTATTAACTACAGATCTTAATTTAATTTTATTTTTAAAAAAGTTTATTAAAAATAAAATATAATAATTTACAAAAATTTAAAAACCAAAACTGGTTTTTTTAAAAACTTTTTAATTAAAATCTTATATTATTTTTTTTTATATAGTCTTAAAACTTTTAAATAAATATAAAATAAGAATAAAATTATATTTTTGATTTTTTTTAAATATTTTTAGTATAGTTAATTAATTTTTAAGCATAAATATATGAATTTGCAAATTATTAATTGGATTTCTAAAATTTTTTAGTTTTTTGTTAAGTTAAAAGTTAGTTTAATTAATAAATTTTTAATAAACATGATTAAAATTCTGTTAAATTACAATATATTATTAATAAACTTTTTTTTTAATATTTAGTAATTTTAATAATATTCTTATTTCTAATATCTTAAGTGCAAAATTATATTACAAAATTATAAGTTTTTTAAAAAAATTTAATATGGCTTTTAACAAACAATTATTAAATTAACATAATTGAATCTTTGAATAAAAAACTTTTTATTATTAATAAAAACTTAATCTTAGAGATTTTGTATTTTATTGATTTATGATTATTACAAATTTTTTTTAAAACAGATTTTCATGTAATATTCTTTTGTTTTTCTATTTAGGTGGTAATTTTCAAAGTATTTTTAAATTTAATAGTTTATTAATTATTAAAAAATGTTTAGCAAATATTAATTTGTTTATAATAAATATATTTATAAATAGTTTTTTATTTAATCTAAATTTTTATACTATTATTAATAAAATTATTATATACTTTAAGAACTTGAATTTGGATATTAATGTTTAAGTTTTTGGCTTAATATTGTCTATATTAATAAAATTACAAATTGTTTTTTTGGTTTTTAAGTATATTTCTCTTTTTAATATTATAAACATTTATTCTAATAGTTAAATAGCTTTTAATATTTGTATATTAGAATTAAGTTTATTTCTGTTGAATTTTTATAATCAATATTAAATAAAAAAAGAAAATTTTTAATAATATTTATAATAAAAATATTTTAATTATATGAGTAAAAATTAAGAATTACTTAGATATTATAAGCAATAATATTACTAATAAATTAGCTTATAATATAGTTTATTCACTATTTTTTTTCTAATATTAATAAATAAAAGTTTTTTTTAAATAGATAATATAATTATTTTAGATAATATTTAATATTTTATTTATAAAATATATAAAACAATTAATAGTACTTGTTAAAAGATTAGTTTTAATATTAATATAGTTTTTTATAACATAATACATAAAATAAACTAATACTGTATAATTTTGGTTTGATATTCTAATTAATAAATAATAATTTTACCAAGAAATAAATAAATAATATATATATGTATTTAATAAAAATTGTATACAAACAACTTTCTGTTATAATTTAAAAACATTTATATAACAAGTAATATTTAGAAGTAACTTGTTTATACTGTATTAATATTAAGTTTTTAAGTTATGTTTTTACATATAAATAAGATATTAATATATATTTAGAGTTGTTAAATAATATATTTTGGTTTTTGAATTTTTCTTTCTAAAGTATTGTTTCTATTTTCTGTAATATTAAGCTTATTAATTTTTTGTATCTTAGATAATTTGTTGTATACTATAATATATAAAAGTGTTTTATTAAAAATATAGTATATTAAAACATTGTTTTTGTTTAAAAATATAAAATTAACTAATATGTATTTGGTTTTTTTGGCTTATTATTTAGTAAAAAGTTATAAAAAAAATTAATTTTATAGGTTTATATATAAAACTGCTATAAAAAAAGTGGTCTGATTAATAATATATTTTTTTTTTTATATTTTATATGGTTTAATTAGATGTTTATTAAATAATGTTGTTTGTATAATTAGCATAAAAAAAATTTTAACTATTAATTTTAATTTGTATTATAAATGTTTGTTTTATTTTAATTTGAATAGTACTATTAATATTATTATAAGTAAATAATATAATTTTAATTGATTTAAATAATTGATTATATGTAGTAAGAACATAAATTATGTTTAGTTATAAATACTTAATCTGTTTATATATATTAAGTTGTAATTAGACTATATTTAATAAATATTTAATTAAAAAATATTTGTAAATAAAAAATTATTTATTGATATTTACATATTTTATTTTATTTTTATTTTTAATTTGTATTGTTAAAATTAGTTTAAAAAATATTTATTTACTTTTGTAATTTATTAAATAAAAAATAAATAAAAAACACAATAATTTTTATTAATTCAAAAAATTATCAAATAAAAGATAAAAAAAAAACTTCTTTTTTTTCTATTGTTATGATTGAAACCTATACTTCTTATTAATTATTACATATATTAGCCACTGATGTCATATAATTAGCCATTCTATTTTTAGAAAGTGATCATTGACCTGATCAATGATCTGACCATTGACCTAATTATTGATCTGATTATTGACCTAATTATTAACTTGATCAATAACCTGATTATTGACCTGATCATTAACCTAATCATTGACCTGATCATTAACTACTTTTGATAGCTATATAAGTGATGAATTTCTTAGCTGTAAAAAAGCATGTAAGAATCAAAAAAAGAAAATAAATAAAATAACAACTTTCATTTCAATCATTCTTTTATTGCTAATTTCCCTTTCTTTACCTTTAAGTATTTAAATATCTTGGAATAAAAGATTACTTGTTGGTTATTTTTTACCCTTTTCCTGAAATATGTAATTGCAACATTTGAAGATTATTAAATAAAATGTGACTGAAGAGTACATCTAATATCTAATATTGAATTCTAAGAGTACTGACATAAAATATAGAATTATACCAATATATAATCATTTGTTAACAGTACAGACTATTTCTTTACCTTCAAATTTTCTAGTTATCTTTTGAAAAGTATAGCAACTAAGATATTTTATGAGACTAATCTCACATATTGAATTCATACTTATTCAAAGAGCGAATTGAAATTGAATTTTCTTTGATTCTTTTCATTATCCTACAATTCTGTTCTTCCTTGCTATCTGTTAACTTGTTACTCCAACTCATAACATAAAAATGATGCTCTCTGTGAGATTGTCAAAATCCACTTTGTTTTTTATTGTATGGGTAATTATTCATACTTGTCACAACAATTAAAAGAATACTTTAAAGCACACAACAAAAATAATTTAGACTTTATTAAACTTAATTCTTTGTTCTCATGTTTGATTTGCTTCCCCATTGAAAAACAATTCAGTAGACAATTCTAAGACTTTTGAAACTGGTTCTTGAATGAGCATTTAGTTAAAATCTACACAGCTTATACAACCTATTACTTTGACCAAGCTTATTTTAAAGACAACTTTGAAGAAAGAAACAACAGTATCAATCAGCTTTTATATTCAACAACCTTTGAACAACAGCCCCCTAATTCTGAATATTTAAATTACCAAATTCATATTTGAATTGCTGCCTATCAGCTAGCTGAAACACCTTTTGAAACAGAAGAAGAAAGTTATTAAACTGCTCCTGTTTTTAATCTTTTTTCAAGTAAATCAGAACATTCCACACAAACAGTTATTCCTGAACTAATGGCTAATAACTCTATACAACAAAACATTCTGATTGCTCTCCAGAGTATACAAACTGCTCTAGGGTGAAAAAACAACACTCCATTACCTTTATTCAGAAATAATACACAAGATTCAATTAAATGATTAGATAATTTTGAAAGAGCTGTCACAGTCAACCAATATAATAATAAATACAAGTTCCAAATTATTGATGGCTATTTCCAAGACTCTCCTGCTACTTAGTTCTCACAAAAAACCAATGCTAGTGTTCACTAAAGAATCATTAAATAGACACCAACAAATGCTGGAAAAGAAAACACCTCTTTCACAATCCGATTTGAAACTAAATTTAAAACTCCTATTCTAATCTCTAAATGGCACATGAAACTAAAAAAAAGAACCCAAGGTCCTGGTAAAATAGTAACTGAATATGTCAAGGCCATCAGAAAGTTAATTAAAAAAGTAGACTTTGAAAGAAACTGGACAGAAGAGCAAAAGAATTATTCCTTTACAAAAGGATTGAAAACAGATCTGTTATATGCTCTTTGGTCCCTTCTGGTCTTAAAAAATAATTCCACAATGAATATGGCTATTGAACTTGTCCAGAGAATAGAAAATAATCAAAGGATGCATTTGAAATCTACTCTTCCAGTTTTTGCTCCTGCTTTTGTTATGGCTCCTGCTCCACAAATGGCTGCTATCTTTTTTGCCACCCAAACTCAAGATCCAAATGAACAGTTGATAGATAGACTTACAGCAAATTTTGCCCAGTTATTAGAGTTCTTAGCCCAAGTAGTCAAAGAAAATCAACAATCCTAAAGACCCAAATTTGAATCCCATTTTAATTAGCCCCAGCAAATCTCTTATCAAAGACAACAAAATTGTGGTCCACCTGTGTGTTATCACTGTGAATCAACTAGACATTTCTCCAAAAATTGCAACAATTCTCTTTTGCCTTTTCCAGCTCTCAGAAACAATGACAATCAAATAAACAGAATTATCAACAACAATGTCCTTAATCAAAAACCCAATTATGCTAACATCAATTTTTTTAGAGAAAATTCTTTAGTTAAAGCTACTGTTTATCAACTTTTAAACTAGTAGGTACATCTTCAAAGGGTGAAAGTACAAGCCAATCAGAACAAAACTCTTTTTATGCTTTTAACCTAACTAATAATAACCATAATATAGATAAACTAGCAATCAACACCTTTGAATTAACAAGAAAGAAGAAAAAAGCCAAGATTGATTTTATTCTGGACCCAAACAAGACATCCAAATCAACTGCTGATAACAATAAGCCACCAAAGACTAAAGTTTTTAAAAATCCTCCAAAGTTGGAAACCTCAAAAATAGTACAAAAATCTGGTTCCTATTCTGTTGTTAAAAATCTCATGAAAATCCCAGCACATATTACATTTGGCCAACTAATGACTTATCTACAGTTCAGAAAAAATCTTTGCAAATTATTGATACCAAAGAAGAAAAAATCAAAAACCAACAAATGCCCTTACCAAGCTGGACTCACTGATAACAGCAATATTATTCCTCTAATTTGTAAAGCCCAAGTGGCTGGTTACTTTATTAATCTGATCCTAGACAATAGATTTTCTGTTAGTGTAATTGCCAAACACTTTTTTAAAGCAATTGGCAAAAAAATTAATGAGCCTTTCACTCAACTAATAACCAATGTACATGATAACAAGAAGAAAGATCTAAACATAGCCAAAGCTGTTCCTGTTTGTATCAATAGTATCAGCATTGAAACTAACATGGAGGTATTTAAAGCCAAAAAATACACAATAATTGTTGGTAATAAGTGGTTCAAGAAAGCCAAAACATTACTTGACTATGAACTTTGTAAGCTAATCATCAAATGTGATGAGAAATTCATTGTGGTTAAGTGCCATCATTAGACAACTCTTTCAGTAACCAAGCAAAACTCAGAAAAAAAACAATCAAATAATGATGAAAGCAATGAAGAAAAAAAACAAGAAGAAACTGCTGAACTCATCTATACTATATTTATCAGCAATGGCAAGCCATTAGACAATGTTAAAGCTGACAAAGAAAAAATTATGATAAATGACAAACTGATTTGCTGGTCCTACTATAATATTCTCAAAAAAACCTTTAATAAAAAATCTGACAAGAAAGCAAAATACAGTTATTGATAATATAATCTTTGTGCCAGATGCTGGTACAATAAACCTTTGTATTCCTCTAGTAATGAATGCAAGTTCTGTCTGATTTATTACAAAGATTAGAAGCCAATTAATTTGATATCCAGAGAAGAACTAAAAGAAATACAGAAGTTTTTTGAAAATGAACTACCTGAAATTTAATTATTAGTTATAGAACAAAGAGAACCTTTCTCTGAAGAGAGAAAAGTAGACATTGAAAATCTGTTGGCTAAAAATAGCCCAGTTATCTTAAAAGAAGATGATACTCTTGAACAAACTCATGTGATACAACACAGTATTACCACAAAAGAAACTCATCTCATCTATTTAAAGCCTTATCAATCTAATCAACACAATAATGAGTTCATCAAAAAAGAAATAGCCTGAATGAAAAATCTTGAATTCATACAAAAAACCAAGAGTAAATGGGCTTTTTTAGTTGTAATGGTATTCAAAAAAAGTGAAACCCTACATTTCTGTGTTAATTACTGCCAATTAAATGTCATTACTATAAAAGATATGTACTCACTCTTCAAAATTGATGCAATGCTAAACAAATTCAATAGTGCTGTTTTTTTCTTAACTATTAATTTAACTGTTAGATTCTGGCAAATAGAGATAAATTTGGAAAGTAGAAAGAAAACTGCCTTTATTATCAAATATGGCACCTATGAATTCACAGTCATGTCTTTTGGTCTCATTAATGCATTTTCTACCTTTCAATGCTTAATGAACAAAGTGTTTAAATCAGTAAAAGAAAACTTTGTTTTGGTCTACTTGAACAACATAATAGTATATTCAAAAATTTGGGATGAACATCTTAAACACTTGCAAAAAGTTTTTGATCTGCTCAGAAATGCTGGCCTTAAGATCAATTCAATCAAATCTTTCTTTGAACATCAATTCACCTAGTTTTTTGGTTATCTTATTACAAAAGATGAGATTTTCTCTGATCCAGCTAAAGTTGAAAAAGTCCAGAACATTAAACAACCAATAAATGTTTCTGAACTATGCTCTTTCTTTGGTTTGGCTTCTTACTATCTTAAACTTATCAAGGATTTTTTCAAAATCACCTTTTCTCTCAATCAGCTACTTAAGAAAAATGTCAATTACTACTGGAGCACTTATTAACAAAAAGCTTTTAAAATTCTGAAGAAAAAACTTGTTACTGAACCAATTCTTAAGCAACCTAATTTGGACCAACCTTTTATCTTTCACACTAATGCATTTGGCTATGGACTTGATATTGTTTTTTTACAGAAAGATGAAAATGACAGAGAACATGCCATAGCATATGTCAGTAGATCTCTTACACCAGTAGAAAAAAACTATTCAGTAACTGAACAAGAATGTTTAGCAGTAGTTTGGGCTACTAATTACTGGGATCAATATTTTTTTGGTGTAAAATTCTTAGTGATAACAGATTATCAAGTCTTGGTTTAGCTGTACAATAAAAAAAAGCTTGAACACAAACAAATAACTCACTAAATACTCCACTTGGATGAATTCAACTATAATATTCAACACCACAAAGAAACAAATCATCAAAATGCTAATGTTTTCTTTAGACTTATCATCTAGTAACAGTACAAACTTCTTCAACCAACCTATTTTAATTATTAGTAACTTCTCTTTTGACAAACACAATAATGGATTTGGACAACTACTTTGTCTTAATGAAATTTTTGGATAAAAGACAATATCCATCAAAATACACTTAACAGCAAAGAAAACATTTGCTCAAACAATCAAATTTTTATTTAATTCACAAGAACCAATTATATAAAAGAAACAGAAAAGATTTTAACTGCCCCCAAAAAGTCATTAAATTTGAAAAAAGAGAAATTATAATATATAACATGCATACTGACTTATTAGCTAGACACTTTAAAAAAACAAAAACAATTCAGAAAACTTTAGCTTGCTATTATTGGTCTATCTTGGGAAAAAACATTGATAAATACATCAAAATCTGTAACATTTGCCAAAAAAAAAGCAAATCTAATCACAAAGAAGATATTCATTCAATCTTTGTTGATCAACCATTTGACAGAATTGGTATAAATGTTGTTAGACTTTTAATAATAACTCCTGATGACAACAAATACATTATCACAGCTATTGATTATCTTACAAAGTGGGTAGAAGCAAAAGCCACTCCAGATCAAACAGCAGTCTCAATAGCCAATTTTATTTATGAAGATATCATTTGCTATTATGACTGCTCCAAAGAACTTTTATTTAATAGAGGAAGAACTTTTCTTAATACACTGGTTAAAGAGCTTTGCAGGAAAATGGGAATACATCACAAACTTTTCTTTCTCTACCACCTCCAAACAAATGGCCTAGTGAAACGTTTCAATAAAATATTATGTAAAACTCTAGCTAAAACCAGTAAAAAAACAAACTTATGAGACAAAGTATTGTTTTCAGCTTTGTTTGCTTATAGAACTGTAAATTATGACATAACAAGTTATGAATCTTTTTATCTATTTTATGAACACATGGCAATACTACTAATAGAAACTAATATTAAGACAATACTCTTTGAAGAAATCACAATAGAAAATTACAAAAACATTTTGCAAAGAAGACTTAGTATCATTTTTGATTTCTTGGTAGTGTTACTGGGTGAAAGCTATGGGATTTGTAACTTTTTAGCAATGACAATAACTTTCACCTGGAACACACATTACTATGATTATGTTACTGACTATAGCATATTATGGGTGTATAGACTATTTTAGTAGGTGGGAGAGCAAAAGAGATACGTGATAAGGTCATTAAAAGTGAAAGAAAGTATTGTCATTATTATTTGTTTTTGGGCAAGAACCAGTCTTAGGTATTTGAAAAGGGGAAAAGAGAAGTCATATCTCTTTATATGTATCAGAAGCACAACCAGCAACAAGAAATGAAACCAACTACTCAAAGAAATATGTAACCAGAATTCTTTCAATTAGTCATTAAAAGAGTATGGTGTTCAAATGCCTACTTTGAAAATGAAGTTATAGGAATTATAAAAAAAATTATGAAAGTCAAACATAACTGAAATAAATTTTGCTTAAACTTTTTATTGTTGAAACCACTCTCTAATAATATGATACTTTATTACTTATTTTTATATTTAACAACTTGTTCAGTAAAACAAGACTTAATATAAAATGGTGATAACACATAATTTGAAAGATTGGAAGCAATAGAACAACTTGAAATGGTGATAACAAGTAAGTAAAAGATTATAAACAACATGATTCCAAATGGTAATAAGGAATATGAGAAGACATACTTGAGATTGTGATGACAAGTATTTAGAGCATGGAAAGGGGAGAAAGTGTGTAAAGAGTAGAGGAAAGGACTAACTGCTCACTATAAAACTATAGCAAAAAGTTGGCTCAATATTGAACTGATACTTTCCTGAGCTGATAGAGGGGCTGTATATATAGCTAAATTACATCAGATCTACATACTATATTATAACTATTTAAAATACATCAATTATTTATATACATTTAATTAATCAATTATGATGAGCTTACTCAGCCTGTTATTTATCCAAGAACTAGTAATTTAAATGATTAGATTTTAGATGGCTGGATCTAAAACATTGATTTTAAATCAATGATACCAATTGTGATTATGATCAACATAATCAGAAGTAGATCAATTGATTACATTTCTTGGTAACTACTTTTAACCATTGATCACAGATCTGGAATATTAGGTTGTTTCAATAAGGGCGTATGAAAATTTTGGAGCATAACAAAACCTGTTGTTATCTAATTACATGCATCAATCATTTATTTTCATTGGTGTTTCTTAGTTTGCCAAGATTTTTTTATATTCAACTTAGTTAAACTGTTGGATTGTGCCATATTTCTTTGTTGTAATTAGATTGATTGCTGATTATTTATTTCCAGATTGCCAGCTGATTTTGTTGATTAAGTGTGATGATGTAAGCCTTTTTTGCATGATTTTAATGTTAATTTCTATTGTATGTGTTGTAATTTTTTGTATTAAAAAGTGTGAAAATCTTCTGGTAACAGTAGAAGCATGAATAATTGCTTTTGAAAAGATAAAACAGTTCTAAGAAAAACTTAAGAAAAAAAAACCTATAAAACACTTTCTTTAAGTATTGATGACTTTGTATTAGAATACTATTCAAACAGAAACAATGTCTATAGTAATAAATTCTTTAGCTAGTAGAAAAGATTTTTTATAGTCAACAAAGTTTTGAACAATGGTTTTTATATTCTTCAAGATCAATCCAGAACAATCCTTAATGATTATTCTGTTCATAATACACAACTTAAAACACATACTGTTATTAGACCAAAGAAAACCACTACCAGAAGAAAAAAAATTGGTAGCAAAATGGATAAATATCTGTTAAAAAGTATAATAGCAGCTATACTCTCACTTTCTAGCACAATTAGAAAAACAATCCAAGAAATTTTGCCTATAGACAAAAATTTGTCATATAAAAGGCAATTAGAACTCTATGGTTGTCTTAAAAAAATCATAGAGGATATGAAACTCATGAAGAAAACAACTTCAGAGATACAGGCAGAAATTTTGGGCATTATATGGTTAGATGTTCCAAGAGTTTTAACTATTGCTAAAAGAACCAAAATTTTAATACAAAGATTTGGTTTCTTAAATACAAAACTTATTTTGTCTCAAGTATTATATACTCTATCCACAAAAAACTTCAACAAACTAGTTAGCTTTGAGTTAGATAAAACTTTTTAAATAGATTACACCATAGATAGCTTGATTTTGCTAGAGCTCAATCTTTTTGGAGAAGATAATATTATGGTTGAAACTTATACTTCTTATTAATTATTACATGTATTAGCCACTGATGTCATATAATTAGCCATTTTATTTTTAGAAAGTAATTATTAACCTAGTTGTTGATCTAATCATTGATCATTTTTAATAGCTATATAAGCAATAAATTTCTTAGCTGTAGAAAAGCATGTAAGAATCAAAAAAAAAGAATTTAAATAACAACTTTTATCTCAATCATTCTTTTATTGCTAATTTCTCTTTCTTTATCTTCAAGTATCTGAACATCTTGGGATAAAAGATTACTTGTTGGTTGTTTTTTACCTTTTTCTTGAAACGTGTAATTACAGCATTTGAAGATTATTGAATAAAATATGACTAAAGAGTACATCTAATACCTAATATTGAATTCTAAGAGTGCCAATGTAAAGCATAGAATTATACCAGTATGTGATTATTTGTTGACAGTACAGACTATTCCTTTACCTTCAGATTCTCTGGTTATTTTTTGAAAAGTATAACAACTGAAATATTTTATGAGACTGATCTTGCACATTAAATCCATACTTATTTAATTTACTCTTTAAAGTTGAATTTTTTTTGATTTTTTTCATTATTCTACAATTCTGTTCTCCTTTACTATCCATTAGCTTGTTACTCCAATCCATAACAATATTAACAAGCTCATAACTATTCTTAATCATACCACTCATCCATTTATTTATTTATTTTTTGTTAACATGTAGCCATGCTAGTTGTTTATTAGTTATAACCACAGTAATATGGCATTTTCATAAAGCCAGTTCACCCAATAATACAAAATTACAAGATGCAGCTAACCACAAATGGAAAGTCCTAACTACACACTAGTATTACCTTTGTTATCTAATGTATTAAACATATCTAATTCATACATCTTACCCATAATGCTAACAAGTTCATGATTTTTTTTAACTATACTACTCATCTACTTAACAGTCTAATTAGGACTGGATTTAATCCTAAAAAACTGATCTTCTCATAAGTGCATCATAACATCAAAGATATTATCATAAACTGAAAAGTCTTTATTATCATTATCATTATCATCAATATTATCAACCATGTCATTAATATCTGATCCATTCTCTAAGCAGACCTGTTCACATAGTTTCTTAAAATGTGTTATTTTTTTCTGCATTATGGTGGCAACAGCAGCCAAGCCTTTATTTTGCTTAGCCAACCCATCTATATATTTCTTAACTGACATATTTATAGCAGATAGAGTAGACAGCAATTTGGTAACCAATGCAACCAGAGCACCAACAGGTTCAACTAAGGATTTTATCAACACAAATAGGTTACTAAAGTGGGATTTCAGAGAAGCCAACCTAGATTCAACAGCAGAATTAAGAGCAAAAAAAACAGCAGACAACATGAGTATTGCAGTTTTGGGAGAACCACCAAGATCTAAGTCCATATCAGCAGCAACAGCACTAGGAGGAACCACAAAAACAGCAGTTTTGGCATAAAATTTAGATCCAACAAATAAAGGTTTGAAATTTTTGGGGCCACCAAAAGTGTTGAAAGGAAGTTTGAGTGAAAGAGGAGATAACTCCTTGCAGTCTACAACCAAATGATTTAAGTCTTGACACCTGTAGTAGCAGCAACATCCAAAAGTTTCCCACCAGATGCAACAACTATACAAGATACCAGTTTTTGACACAACAACATTTAGAGATTCCAAGGAATCAAAGGTAACCACAGCAAAGCATTGACATCAATAAGATTCAGGGGAGCGAGGAATGAAACATGTATGGCCACCAACTTGGAAGACCAAATTACTTATCTCAAAGACAGTACAGCCAAATAGAAGATTAACCAACTTAGCTCTGAATGTATCTCTTGAAGAAATAATCTTCTTTTGGTTGGCAATAGGAAGAATCCTAATACTATCTTTTCTGACCAATACAAACCAGTTAAAAAGAGCAGCAGTAGCAGAAAAAATGTCTTCAAAATTAACCACAGCATATTGCCATAAGCCAGCAGACTTCAATTGACAAGAAAAGAGAAAAAACAGAGGCCACACCAGAAGACTATGCAATCTTAAGAGTGGTCAATAAAATTTTATCACTGATGCCCACTTTGGTAGTACTATTTAAACTCTCCTGAGATGTAAATTCCACACAGAACAACTTAACAGCATCTTGTGAAACTGACTTAAGCCTAATACAACCAGGCAATAACTGAAACAAAGAACTAAGCAGAGTTATCTTGATCTTAAATATAGCATCAGATACTAAATTAGAGGCCATTCAACCAGAGAAACTTTGATGACCATTTACATTCTCCCAAGCACTACCATCAGCAGCACCAGAAACTGAGGGAGAGACAGTTGATTCCATTTCCATCTGATCAGTCTAATCTTTCAGATCATTTGGATTGATGGACTGTTTTGCTACTGGGATTGGTGATAATCTGCCAGAGAGTACTACATCAGGCAATACAGCCAGTAGTTGATCTTGGCCCATCTTGGAAAATATGCCACTGCTGTTGCCATCCATATCAAGAAGAGGGCTGGCTGCTGCTGTGGAGATTTTACTGAAGATCTCATCTAGAACTACAAAAGAGTTAGATGTTATCAAAGCAGTTGTGAGTGTCTGCTGCTGTTTTTTAAAATTTTTTGCTTTCATGGCCATTTGTAAAGCTGTAGTAATAGAAGTAGTAATGGGAGTAGTGAGAGCAAGAAAGACCAACTTGTTGACTGGTCTGTTATTAAAAATCTTTGGGCTCTTAAAAGCAGTAAAGACAACACTAGGACTAATCTAAGTGTGTCTTTTGGAAGGAACTTTGACTGAAAAAAAACTACTAGCCAAAGGTGAAGAAAATAAATCAGAAGCCACTAAAAGCAGCTTTTCACTACTATTTTTTAAAGGAAATATTGTCAGAACGTTTTGTTTAGTTGCTTTAATAACAGAAAAACTCTCTCATGTTGAAACTTTATTAATTACTATAGAAAAGGTAATGTTTGCAACTTTTTACTCTTAGCTCCACTCATGATCATAAAATTTAGGAGAAAAAAAGTTTTTTGGTAGATCTACTACAGAATTGCACTGCTTATTATTTAAGCACCACTCTAAATCAGATCAAAGCCTAATTTTGCTTCATCCCAAAAACTAGCAAAAATTACACAAGGATGGGCTGTGCTTAAATAGAATTTAACAGTAAAACTAGTTACAACAATGCTACCAAAAAACCCTTAATAATTGAAGACACATTAGTTTACTGAGTAACTTTGGTATAGCAGTAGATAGAACACTATCATCAACAAAAACTGATGCAAAAGCTTTATTGTTGACTTTAAAAGCATTATCTTACAAATGTAAACTAACATTAAACACAAATAGTTAAACAGTAGTGTCAACAGCTTAAAAATAGTTGGCCAAAGACTTTTCTTTATCTATTAGAAAAACAATCAAAGCAGTGATAGGTGAAAAAAAAATTGATTTTACTATAAACAAAGTAGCTGCTCATACTGGAATATCTGAAAATAAAAAGGCTAACAAACTAGCCAAAAAAACTACTGTTTTTGACATAATAGAATGGACCTACAATACTAAGAATATCTGCTACATTTTTTTTTGTAAAAAAGTTGAAATAAATCTAAATATTAGATACTTTTTAAGCCAATATATTGGGCTTCAAACAGCTTTGGATTGGATAAGCAATAGCAAAGTCCAAGAGATACCATGGCCTTTGAACCAAAAAATAGATTGAAAATGCACAACCAAAGTCTAAAACTAAGATGAAAAAATGTTATTAGATTTTACTTTAGCTGGATTTTCAGCAATGCATATATTTATTATGAAATCATTTAACAATATGCTGCCAACACAAAAAACTAAAAAAACTCTTTTTCTTCTATTTTTATAACCACAACAAAAGCTAAAAGTAAAAAAGTTGCAAACATTACTTTTTCTATAGTAACTTATAAAGTTTTAATACAAGAGGGTTTCTTTGTTATTGAAGCAGCTAAACAAAATGTTCTGGCTATATTTTCCTTAAAAAACATTAGTAAAAAGCTGTTTTTAGCAGCTTCTGGTTCATTTTCTTCACTTTTAGCTAATGGTTTTTTTTCTGTCAAAGTTTTTTTAAAAAGGCACACTTGGGTTAGTCTCAGTGTTTCTATCACTTCTAAAAGCCCAAAGATTTTTAATAACAGACCAGTTAACAAGTTGGTTTTTCCTGCTCTTACCACTTCCATTACTATTACTACTGCTTCACAAATAGCTAAAAAAGCCAAAAAATCCAAAAAACAACAGCAGGCATTTGCAACTGTTTTGGTAACACCAAACCTCTTTGTGGTTCCAAATGAGATCTTGGGAAAGATCTTCACAGCATTAGTCAGCCTTTTTTCTGATATGGATGACAACAGTAATGGCACATCATTTAAGATGGAACAAGATTAACTACTGGCTGTATTGTCTGATATGATACTTTCTGACAGATCATTATCTGTCTTAGAAGCAAAACAGTTTATCACTTCAGATGATCTCAAAGATTGGACTGATCAAATAAAAATAGAATTAACTGTTTCACTCCTAATTTCTGGTGCTGCTAATGGTAGTGCTTGGGTAAATGTAAATAGTCACCAAAAGTTCTCTAAATGGGTGGCTTCTACTTTAGTGCTTAATGCTATATTTAAGATTAAAATGGCTTTGCTTAGTTTTTTGTTTCAGTTTTTGTCTGGTTGTATTGGACTTAAGTCAGTTTTACAAAATGCTGTTAAATTTTTCTGTGTCTAAATGGTGCTATCAAAGTGGCCATTAGTAATAAGGTTTTTTTGACCACTTTTAAAATTGCATGGTCTTCTGGTGTGGTCTCTGTTTCTTTCCTCCCTCTGTCAGTTGCACTTTATAATGTACTTTTGGATATTTTTTCTAATAATATCAAAGCTGCTCTTGGTATTTTTGGTGTTGTTACTTCTGTTAAGTTAAAGTCTACTGATTTGTGGCAATATGTTGTAGTTCATTTCAAAGACACTTCTTCTGCTGCTGCTGCTTTTACTCATTGGTCTGTGCTGGTTAGAAAAGACAGTATTAGAATTCTCCTTGTTGTTAACCAAAATAATGTTATTTCTTTAAGAGATGCTTTTAAGGCTAAGTTGGTTAATCTTCCCTTTGGCTATACTGCCTTTGAGATAAGTGAGTTGGTCTCTCAAGTCGTGGCTGAACATGTTTCATTTCCCATTCCTCTAAATTATATTGATATTAATATTTTGCAGTAGTTATCTTTAATTTCATAAAATTTTTGGATATTACTGTGTTAAAAACTGGTACTTTGCATGATTTTTATATCTGATAAAAAACTTCTGGATGTTACCACTGCTACAAATGCCAAGAATTGAATTATTTGGCTGTGGATTACAAGGTGTTACCATCTTTCCCTTCTAAATTTTCAGTTTTTAAATCATTATTTGCTAAATCCAAATCTTATGTCAAAACTGCTGCCTTTGTGGTTTCTTCTGTTGCTGCTGTTGCTGCTAATATAAACTCAGCTCTTGGTGGCCCTCCCTAAAGCTCCAACATCTATGTTGCCTGTTGTTTCTTCTATTTCCAATAATCTTGTTGAATTTAGATTGACTTCTTTGGAATCCCATCTTAGTGAACTTTCTTTGTTGATAAAATTTTTAGTTGAGCCTATTGGCTTCCTGGTTGTATTGATTACCAAATTGCTGTCTATTCCACCTGTTATAGATGTGTTAGTAAAAAAGAGTTTGGCTGAATTGGCTAAGCAAATTAAAGCTGTTAATGCTGTGACTTCTATAATGCAGAAAAAAATAATGAACCTAAAAAAAAAGTGTGAACAGGCCTGCTTAGAAAAAGTATTTGATAATGATGATATAAATAATGATAATAATGATGATAATAAAGATTTCTTAGTTTAGGATAACACCTTCAACATTATAATGTATTTATGAAAAAATCAACCCTCCAGTATCAAATTTGATTGTGATGTTATGGTTGAATTCTATACTTCTTATTTATTATCACATGTATTAACCACTAATGTCATATAATTAGTTACTTTATTTTTAAATAATGATCATTAATCTGATTATTGATTTAATTAATGACTTGATTATTGACCTGATCATTGATCTGATTATTGATCTGATTATTGACCTAGTCATTAATTTGATCATTGACCATTTTTGATAGCTATATAAGTAATGAATCTCTTAACTGTAAAAAAGCATGTAAAAATCAAAGAAAGAAAAGAAAAAAAATAACAACTTTCATCTCAATCATTCTCTTATTGCTAATTTTCCTTTCCTTACTTTCAAGTATCTGAACATTTTGGGATAAAAAATTACTTGTTGGTTATTCCTTATCCTTTTCCTGAAACATGTAATTGTAACATTTGAAGATTATTGAATAAAATGTGACTGAAAAGTACATTTAATATCTAATATTAAATTTTAAGAGTGCTAATATGAGGCATAAAATTATACCAATATGTGATCATTTGTTGACAGTATGAACTAACTCTCTACCTTCAGATTTTTTGGTTATCTTTTGTGACTGAGATATTTTATAAGACTAATCTTATACATTGAATTCATATTCATTCAATTCACTCTTTAAAGTTGAATTTTCTTTGATTTTTTTTATCACCCTACAATTCTGTTTTCCCTTGCTATCTGTTAGCTTGTTACTTCAACCCATAACATAAAAGTGGTGCTCTTTGTGAAGTTGTCAAAATCCACTTTGTTTTTTATTATATGGATAATTATTCATACCTGCCATAACAATCAAAAGAACACTTTGAAGCATACAACAAAAATGATCTAAACTTTATTGAACTCAATTTTTTGCTCTTCTGCTTGATTTGCTTCCCCATTGAAAAACAATCTAATAGACAATTCTAAGACTTTTGAAACTGGTTTCTAAATAAGCATTTAGCTAAAACCTACACAGCTTATACAACCTATTATTTTGACCAAGTTTATTTTGAAAACAACTTTGAAAAAAGAAATAACAGCATCAATCAGCTTTTATACTTTACAACTTTTGAACAACAGCCCTCTAATTTTGGATACCTGAATCACCAAATTTACATCTGAATTGCTGCCCATCAGCTATCTGAAAACCTCTTTAAAACAGAAGAAGAAAGCTATTAAACTGTTTTTGTTTTTGATTTCTTCTTAAGTAAATCAGAACATTTCACAAAAACAGCTATTTCCAAACCAATAGCTAATGACTCTATACAACAAAATATTCTGATTGCTTTTCAAAGCATACAAACTGCTTTAGGACAAAAAAATAACACTTCACTATTTTTATTTAGAAGTAATGCACAAGATTCAATTAAATAGTTGGATGACTTTGAAAGAGCTGTTACAGTCAACCAATATGATAATAAATACAAGTTCCAAATCATTGGTGGCTACCTTCAAGGCTCTTTTGCTACTTGGTTTTTACAAGAAACCAATGCTGGTGCTTATTAAAAAATTATTAAATGGACACCAACAAATATTGGAGAAGAAAACACTTCTTTTACAATCTAGTTTGAAACTAAATTTAAAACTTCCATCTTAATCTTAAAATAATCTATAAAATTAGAAAAAAAACTCAAAGCCTTGATAAAGTTGTGACTAAATATGCCAAAGCCATTAGAAAACTAATTAAATAAGTGGACTCTAGAAGAAACTAAACAAAAAAACAGAAAATTCACTTCTTTACAAAAAAATTAAGAACTGATTTCTTATATGCTCTTTGGCCCCTTCTGGCCTTGAAAGACAATCCCATAATGGACATGGTCATTGAACTTGTCCAACGAATTGAAGACAACCAAAGGATGCACTTGGGATCCACATTACCAGTTTTTGTTTCTGCTCTTATTATGACTTCTGTTCCTCAAATGGCTGTTATTTTTTTTACTGCCCAGACTTCAGATCTCAATGAACAATTGATAGATAGACTCACAGTTAATCTTGCCTGGTATTAAGACATTACTCAAAAACAAACAATAAAAAAACTCTTTCTTTCTTAAATTTCATGACCACAACTAGAGTTAAGAGTAAAAAAGTTGTAAACATTATATTTCTTATAGTAAATAATAAAGTTTCAACATAAAAAAATCTCTCTGTTATTGAAGCAGCTAGACAAAACATTCTGGCTACATTTCTTTTGAAAAATATTAGTGAAAAGCTGTTTTTAGCAGCTTTTGGTTCATTTTTTTCATCTTTGGCTGGTGGTTTTTCTCCAGTCAAAATTCCTTCCAAAAGATATACTCGGATTAGTCCTAATGTAGTCTCTACTACTTCTAAAAGCCCAAAGATTTTTAATAACAGACCAGTCAACAAGTTGATCTTTTCTGTTCTCACAACTTCTATTACTACTACTACTACTACTTCTGCTTCACAAATGGCTGCAAAAGCCAAAAATTCCAAAAAACAGTAGCAGACAGTCACAACTGCTATGGTCACACCAAATCTCTTCATGGTTTCAGATGAAATTTTGGGTAAAATCTTCACAACAGCAGCCAGTCCTCTTCCTGATATGAATGGCAATAACAATGGCTTAACTCCCAAGATAGATCAAGATTAACCACTGGCTGTGTTGTCTGATGTGGTAATCTTCAGCAGATCTTTTTCTGCCATGGAAGCAAAACAGTCCATCATTTCAGATGATCTTAAAGATTGGGCTAATCAGATGGAAATGGAATCATCTACTCCTTCCCCAATTTCTGGTGTTGCTAATGGAGGTGCTTGGATGAATGTGAATGGTCGACAAAGATTCTCTGAATGGGTGGTTTCTCCTCTTGTGCCTGGTGCCACATTTAAGATTAAGATGGCCCTTCTTAGTTTCTTGTTTTAGCTTCTGTCTGGTTGTATTAGGCTTAAGTCAGTTTCATAAAATGCTATTAAGTTGTTCTGTATAGAATTTGCATCTTAAGAAAGTTTAACTGGTGCCACCAAAGTGACTATTGGTGATAAGATTTTTTTGACCATTCTTAAGATTGCAGTCTTTTGGTGTAGCCTCTATTTTTTTTCCTTCTTTGTCAGTTGCACT
>JAAOMT010000046.1:149826-228423 GCA_016748015.1 Geosiphon pyriformis
AAGCTGTTTTTAGCAGCTTTTGGTTCATTTTTTTCATCTTTGGCTGGTGGTTTTTCTCCAGTCAAAATTCCTTCCAAAAGATATACTCGGATTAGTCCTAATGTAGTCTCTACTACTTCTAAAAGCCCAAAGATTTTTAATAACAGACCAGTCAACAAGTTGATCTTTTCTGTTCTCACAACTTCTATTACTACTACTACTACTACTTCTGCTTCACAAATGGCTGCAAAAGCCAAAAATTCCAAAAAACAGTAGCAGACAGTCACAACTGCTATGGTCACACCAAATCTCTTCATGGTTTCAGATGAAATTTTGGGTAAAATCTTCACAACAGCAGCCAGTCCTCTTCCTGATATGAATGGCAATAACAATGGCTTAACTCCCAAGATAGATCAAGATTAACCACTGGCTGTGTTGTCTGATGTGGTAATCTTCAGCAGATCTTTTTCTGCCATGGAAGCAAAACAGTCCATCATTTCAGATGATCTTAAAGATTGGGCTAATCAGATGGAAATGGAATCATCTACTCCTTCCCCAATTTCTGGTGTTGCTAATGGAGGTGCTTGGATGAATGTGAATGGTCGACAAAGATTCTCTGAATGGGTGGTTTCTCCTCTTGTGCCTGGTGCCACATTTAAGATTAAGATGGCCCTTCTTAGTTTCTTGTTTTAGCTTCTGTCTGGTTGTATTAGGCTTAAGTCAGTTTCATAAAATGCTATTAAGTTGTTCTGTATAGAATTTGCATCTTAAGAAAGTTTAACTGGTGCCACCAAAGTGACTATTGGTGATAAGATTTTTTTGACCATTCTTAAGATTGCAGTCTTTTGGTGTAGCCTCTATTTTTTTTCCTTCTTTGTCAGTTGCACTTTGTAATGTACCTTTGGATACTTTTTCTGATAACATCAAATCTGCTGTTGGTATTTTTGGTGTTATTACTTCTGTTAAGTTGAAGTCTGCTGGCTTATGGCAATATGCTGTGGTTTATTTCAAAGACACTTTTTCTGCTGCTGCTGTTCTTACTTACTGGTCTGTGCTGGTTAGAAAAGACAATATTAAGATTCTTTCTGTTGTCAACCAAAATAATGTTATTTCTTTGAGAGATGCTTTTAAGGCTAAGTTGATCAATTTCCCATTTGCTTTTGAGATAAGTGATTTAGTTTCTCAAATTGGTAGCCATACTTGTTTCATTCTCTGCTCCCATAAGTCATACCAACATCAATGTTTTGCTGTGGTTATTTTTGATTCCTTGGAATCTTTGAACATTGCTGTTTCAAAAACTGGTATCTTGTATGGCTGCCACATCTGGTAAGAAACTCCTGGATGTCACTGGTGCTATAAGTGTTAAGGACTGGATTATTTGGTTGTGGACTACAAGGTGTTACCACCTCTTCCTCCCAAACTCTCTTTCAATTCTGCTGGTGGTCCCAAAATATTCAAGTCATCCTTTGTAAGATCTAAATTTTATGCCAAAGCTGTTGCCTATGTGGTTTCTTCTGTTGCTGCTGCTGTTGATATGGATTTGAATTTTGGTGCCTTCCAAAAGTGTTATACCTCTGCTGTTTGTTGTTTCTTCTGGTTCTGATGTTGCTGTTAATGCTAAGTTGGCTTTTCTGAAATTCCATCTTGGTAAACTGTTTTTGTTAATAAAATCCTTAGTTAAATCTGTTGGGTGCACTGGTTGTTTTGATTACCAAATTGCTGTCTGCTCCACCTACTGTAGATGTGTCTATTAAGGAAAGTATGGCTGAGTTGGCTAACCAAAATAAAAGCTTTGCTGTTATTACTTCCATGATGCAGAAAAGAATGATACACCTTAAAAAAAAGTGTAAAAAAGCCTGCTTGGATGATGTATCAGATAATGACAACATGGATGATAATAATGATGATGATAATAATAATGTTAAAAATTTTTCTGTTTATAATGACATCTTTGATCTTATAATAAATTTATAGGAAAACCAACTCTCCAGTATCAAATCCAATCCTGATTGGACTGCTAAGTGGATGAGTGGTATGATTAAGAATAGTCACAAGCTTGTTAGTATTATAGATAAAATATATAAATTAGATATGTTTAATACATTAGATAGCAAAGATAGTACTAGTGTGTAGTTAGAGCTTTCTGCTTGTGATTAGCCATATTTTGTGATATTGTATTATTGGATAAGCTGGCTTTATGAAAGTGGCACATTACTGTGAACATAACTAATAAACAACTGATATGGCTACATATTAACAAAAAAAAAAATCTTGCCTGGTTATTAAAACTCTTAGCTTAAGCAGTCAGAGATAATCAGCAACCACAAAAACCCAGATTTGAACCTCATTTTAATCAGTTTTAGCAACCCCCTTATTAAAAACAGCAAAATCATGACCCACCTGTATGTTATCACTATGGATTAACTGGACATTTTTCTAGAGATTGCAACAATTTTCCTTTGTCTTCTCTAGTTTTTAGAAACAATGACAATCAAACCAACAAAACTATTAACAACAACATTCTCAATTAAAGACCCAATCATGTCAACATCAATTTTTTTGGAAAAGATTCCCTAGTTGAAGCCACTATTTATCAGTCTTTAAACTGATAAGTGTACCTTCAAAAAATGAATATACAAGCCAATCAGAAGAAAACCTCTTTTATGCTTTTAACCTAACTGATGATAACTATGATATAGATGAACTAGCAATCAACACCTCTGAATTAACAAGAAAAAAGAAGAAAGCCAAAATTGATTTCGTTTTGGACCCAAACAAGGCATCCAAATCAACTGCTAATAACAATAAGCCACCAAAGACTAAAGTTTTTAAAAATTCTCCAAAGTTGGAACCCCCAAAAATAATACAAAAATTTGGCTCTTATTCTGTTGTTAAAGATCTCATAGAAACTCCAGCACACATTACATTTGGCCAACTAATAACCCATCCACAGTTCAAAAAAGCTCTTTACAAATTATTGATATCAAAGAAAAAAACACCAAAGACTAACAAATGCTTTCACCAAGCTGAACTTGCTGATAACAACAATGTTACTCCTCTGATTTGTAAAGCCCAAATGGCTGGTTACTTTATTGATCTGATCTTAGACAGTGAATTATCTGTTAGTGTAATTGCCAAACATTTTCTTGATGCAATTGACAGAAAGATTGATGAGCCTTCGATTTGACCAATGACCAATATACATGGTGACAAGAAGAAAGGTCTGGACATAGCCAAAGCTGTTCTTGTTCATATCAATAGTATTAGCATTGAAACTGACATGGACATATCTGAAACCAAGGAATACACAATAATCATTAACAGTAGACTAGAACAAAAATTCTTGAACTTGAACTATAGAAAAGTTGGAAATACAGGTTTAAGCCAATTGAGAGCATTCCAAATTATGCCATTAATAGTGTGATGGCTAAAATAACAAATGAAAAATTTGAACACATATTAAGTCACACACCTCATAACAAAGCTCCTGGCCATCAGACATACAAGCTAAACTTTGGAGAAAGTCTGGGCCTAATACCAAGTCTAAACTGAGAACATTGTTTAATGCTTGCATAGAAGCAGCAAACATGCCTAAGGAGTGGAAAATAGCATAAGTCATATTGATTTCAAAGCCAAAAGAATGGGATGACAATATTAACATCACCAGGCCAATCACATTCATTAAAAGCACTAGAAAGATCTTAACAAAGATTCTAACTGCAAAAATATCAAAAGCATATAAGCTCTATAATGTTCTAAAAGGTTACAACACCTTAGTTTTAAAAAATACCTTCACAGCAGTGCCAATTCATGTGATTAATGCTGTTGCTAAGCATGTAAGAGAATTTGATAATGAGACTTGGTTTATATTTCAGGACATAAGAAAAGCATATGACTCAGTAAGATGAAAACTCATAGAAGCTACACTAAAAAAGATCAAAATGAACAATAAGTTTACTGAACTATTTGGCTTGATACACAACAATAAAAGCAATAGAATCATAACTGAATTTGGGTTAAGTAATGAATATTAAGTACAAAATGAACTAGATCAAGGAGAAACATGCTCACCTATTATGTGAAAAATCTTCTATAACCCCTTACTGTGCAAAGTAAAACAAGCCAATTATAGCCAGAGATACAAATTAACAGCTGAATAGAAAAAGTAGAACAATCAAGCAGACACACAATCTATACTGACATCAGTTAATTACCTTGTCTTTGTTAATAACACAGTGTGGATAGCTAACTTAAGACAAGGGATGCAAAGTATTCTAGACACAGCCAGCTCTTTCTTTAGAATAGTAGATATTGAGATCAACTTAGACAAGACTGAAACAATCGTAATCAGACTCTCCAAAAAGAAATTAGTGTTGGTTGAACCACTAAAATTTGGTCCAAACAAACAAACATTAAAATTGCTGGATCTATCTATATGCACCCAATATTTGGGAGTATGAATTAGAGCAGATGAAAAAAATGAAACTGTGCTAAAAATAATAGAATCTGATATTGAAACAGTATGTGGAGTTATTAGGAAAAAACACATTACTAAAAAACAGGCGATTTATATTTTTAACAGTGTATTTAGTCCAGCAATAGAATTTAGATTTCAATTAACCCATATACTAAACAGTTAGACCAATAAATAGAACTCAAAGATCTCAGCCACTGTAAAAAAAAAAGCAAAACTCTCAATAAATTTCCCAGCCAGTACCATGCATTACTCATTTTTATACAACTTGTTCAAAATTAATAATATACAAAGAAAAAGCAAGATCACAGATTTGTTGGTTAGATTAAACAGTAATGATATTGCTGGAATGGCTACAAAAATCAGACTAACCAACTTGTAAGCACAAAGGTAGTCAGCTCATAGTATACTTGAATATTCCACTAATAAATGATCTAAGCCAAAAGTTAATCTTATAGCAAACATTATGCAGATAATAATAGAAAGAAACATCTTATTCAAAAGTTCTGGTAACACATATGGAGTACTTGAATCTTCAAGACCACATGCATATTTAATTGAGACAGTCATAACTCCAGATGTAGTCTACATTAAGATTAAACATTTACTAAGGAAGAAAAATATTTTGTATTTACATTAAATTCAGAACAAAAATAAATTGTTAATAACATAAATGAACTTTACAAAGAAGTACAGACAAAATGACAGTGGTAGAATTCCCAAATGGTTTAAGGTTTTAGAGTCTACAATTATTATGGATAAATACAAGAACATTAATGTAATCTAATGTAAAACAGTAGAGATACATAAAATAGATAACCAAATACCAGATAACCTAAATACAATGCAAAGAGACTCTGTTTACATTTATATTTCTGATGCTCTATTACCACAATAGAGGAATGTGCAAGAGAAGTTGAAGCTCAGAAAGAAAATAGAAATATTAACAGATAGCTTACTAGTAAAAGCTGGTTCTAAAGATGCTAAAGGAGCAGCCACTTTTGTAATAGCAGTTAATGGAACATTATCATTAACAAAAACTGAGACAAAAGCTGTATTGTTGGTTTTGGAAGCAGTACCTTACAAATAGAAACTAATATTGAACACAAATAGTCAGACAATAGTGTCAACAGCTCAAAAATGGTTGTTCAAAGATTCTTTCTTGTCTATTAAGAATCAGCTTAAAACTCCTAACTGGCATACATGGAATGCAATTAAAGCAGTAATAAAGGAAAAAAAATTGATCTTAATATAAACAAAGTGGCTGCACACACTAATATATCCAAAAATAAGATGACTGACAAACTGGCCAAAGAAGCTACTGCTTTTGACACAGTGGGATGAGCATACAATGCTAAGGATATCAGTTACATTCTCTTTTATAGAGAAGTTGAATTGGACCTAAATATCAGACATTTTTTGAACCAACAGACTGGAATTCAAGAAGCTTTAAATTAGATCAGCAATAACAAAGGACAAGAGACAGTAAAGTCTTTGAACCAGAGGATAGAGTGGAAATGCACAACCAAAGTGTGGAACTGGAATAGTAAAATGTTATCAGGCTTCACCTTAGCTAGTTCTTCAACAATGCATATATTTATCATGAAATCATTCCACAACATGCTGCCAATAGCAAAGATGCTATACAACAGATGTCTTTTAGTATATATGAACAATCTGTGCAAAGTATGCCACACAAAAGTAGAAACCAACCAACACTTTTGGGAATACTCTCTGAATACTCAAAAGGACAAGATGCTAATAGATGATATAAGGTATGAGTAGATATGGTGCTTATCAAAGACTGTGAAAGGGAAACATAAAATCTTGGACCCTGGTGAGAGGATTGTTCTGTCTAATGAGTACATCAAGTCAACACCCAACATAAATCTGTTATGCAAAAGACTGATCAATAAGCAATTCAGAAGAATTAATGCTTTTGCTAACATTAATTAGAGGGCTAATAATAATATCTTAATTAAGGTGTGTAAATAGGCAATGATACAAGCAAGAAATAGGTTATGGAAGAAATATTGTAAGTTGCAAACTGAGTGAGAAAAATTGATAAGTATTGATAACAGAGTTAAAAGAAACTCATTATGGGTAACCAGCATACACAAAATGTCAAGAAATAGTGGTAATAGTAGTGGTAATTTCAATATTAAAATGAGCAATGAATTTCAATGTTGTAATAAGATAGTAACTGATGTTTTGGGTAGTAGAATTACTTTAAGTAATAGTGTAATACCTCTTGGGTTATCTGGTTATACTAACATGTAGTTAGACATAACCACTTAGTAGTTAACACATCTTGTAATTTAGTTTATTAGATAAGTTGGCTTTATGAAAAAGTCATGCTTTTTGAGTGTGACTAAACTAAAAAAAACAATAATCATTGGCAATGAATGGCTTAAGAAAGTAAAAACTCTCCTTAACTATGAACTTTGTGAGCTAACTATTAGATGTGGTAAAAAGCTCATTGTGGTTAAATGCTGTCATTGGACAACTCCTCCAGTACCCAAGCAAAACCAAGAAGAAAAACAATCAAATGAATCAAATGATAATGAGAGTGATGATGAAAAAAATCAAGAAGAACAAAAAAAAACTGCTAAACTCATTTATACTATTGTTATGAGTTGGAGTAACAAGCTAATAGATAACAAAAGAGAACAGAATTGTAAGGTAATAAAAGGAATCAAAGAAAATTCAACTTCAAAGAGCAAATTAAATAAGTATAGATTCAATGTGCAAGATCAATTTCATAAAATATTCCAGTCACTATACTTTTTAAAAGATAACCAGAGAATTTAAAGGTAGAAGGATAGTCTGTACAGTCAACAAATGATCACACCTGGTATAATTCTATGCTTCACATTGGTGTTTTTAGAATTCAATAGCAAGTATTAGATGTATTCTTTAGTTATGTTTTATTTAATAATCTTTAAATGCTGTAATTATATGTTTTAAGAAAAGAGTAAAAAATAACCAACAAGTAATCTTTTATCCCAAGATGTTCAGATACTTGAAGATAGGAAAAAAGAATTTAGTGATAAAAAAATGATTGAGATAAAAGTTGTTATTTTATTTATTTGATTTTCTTGATTTTTTACATACTTTTCTACAGCTAAGAGATTTATTGCTTATATAGCTATCAAAAATAGTTAATGATCAGATCAATAACTAGGTCAATAATCAGGTCAAGAATCAAGTCAATGATCAGGTCAATGATCACTTTTTAAAAATAGAATGGCTAATTTATATAACATCAGTGGCTAATACATATGATAATTAATAAGAAGTATAAGTTTCAACCATAATATTATCTTTTCTAAAAAGATTGAGCTTCAGCAAAATCAAGCTATTTATGATGTAATCTATTTGAAGAGTTTTATCTAACTTAAAGCTAACTTGTTTGTTAAAGTTTTTTATGAATAGGGTATATAACACTTGAGGTGAAATGAGTTTTGTATCCAAGAGACCAAATCTTTGTATTAGAGTTTTGGCTCTTCTAGTAATAGTTAAAACTCTTAGGACATTTAATTATATAATGTCCAAAATTTCTGCCTGTATTTCTGAAGTTGTTTTTTTCATGAGTTTCATATCCTTTATGATTTCACCAAGATGACCATAGAGTTCTAATTGCCTTCTATATGACAAGTTTTTGTCTATAGATAAAATTTCTTGGAATGTTTTCCCAATTGTGTTAGAAGATGGAAGTATAGCTGCTGTTATACTTTCTAACAGATATTTATCCATTTTACTACCAATTCTTTTTTTTTTGGTAGTAGTTTTCTTTGGTCTAAAAACAATATGTGTTCTACTGTTATCAGTTATGGTGGTTTGTTTTCCAATGGTCAGAGTAGCATTTAGATAGTTTTTTAATCTAATACTCATGAAAAATATAGAAGGCATTTTGAATGTTTTGATCTAGAAAATAATTGTTCATGTCAATTGCAAATACCTCTGTTTTGGAAATGGTGCATTTATTTATACTTAATTTTTGCTGATTATTTGAGTTGGTATTATCACAACAGGCAACCAATCAGATCGTTTATAATATTTTTTGAATTGTGTATCATGAACAGAATGATCATTGAAGATTGTTCCAGATTGATCTTGAAGAATATAAAAACCATTGTTCAAAACTTTGTTGACTATAAAGAGTTTTTTTTACTGGCTAGAGAATTTATCACCATAAACATTGTCTCTGTCTGAATGGTATTCTAATACCAAGTCACCAATACTTAAAGAGAGTGTTTTATAGGTTTTCTTTTTCTTAAGCTTTTCTTGGAACTGTTTTATTTTTTCAAAAGCAATTATTTGTGCTTCTATCAAGGAGTCAAGAATGGTATCAAGTCTTCTTTGCAAAATGTCTTTGTAATTTCCTATTGTGATTTCTTTAAAGAGTATTGTCTTAATATCAGTTTCTATTGGTAGTGTTGTCATGCATCCATAGAGCAAATAAAAAGATTCATAACTTGTTATGTTATAATTTACAGTTCTATAAACAAACAAAGCTAAAGGCAGTACTTTGTTCTATAAGTTTGTTTTTTTACTGGTTTTGGTTAGAGTTTCACATAGTGTTCTGTTGAAACATTTTACTAGGCCATTTGTTTGAGGATAATAAAAAGAGGAGAGTTTATAATATATTCCCATTTTTCTACAAAGTTTTTCAACCAGTATACTAAGAAAAGCTCTTCTTCTATTAAATAAAAATTCTTTGAAACAGCCATAACAGCAGATAATATTTTCATAAATAAAATTGGCTATTGAGACTGCTGTTTGATCTGGAGTGGCTCTTGCTTCTACCCATTTTGTAAGATAGTTAATAGCTGTAATAATGTATCTGTTGCCATTAGAAGTTATTGTTAAAGATCCAACAACATTTATATTAATTCTGTCAAATAGTTAACCAATAAAGATTGGATGGATATCTTTTTTGTAATTGGATTTGCCTCTTCTTTAACAAATGTTACAGGTTTTAATGTATTCAGCAATGTTTTTTTCCAAGGTAGACCAATAATAGCGAGCTAAAGTTTTCTGAATTGTCTTTGTTTTTCCAAAATGTTTAGCTAATGGGTCAATGTGCATGTTATATATTATAATTTTTCTTTCTTTAAATCTGATGACTCTTTGAGAATAGTCAGGATCTTTTCTGTTTCTTTTATATAACTGGTTCTGGTGAATCAAATAAAAATTTGATTGTTTGTGCAAATTTTTTTTTTGTTATTAAGTGTATTCTGGTGGGTATTGTCCTTTACTAAAAAATTCCATTAAAGCAGAGTAGTTGTCCAAGTTCATTATCATGTTTGTTTGTAAAAAAGCTACTAATTATTAAGTTGGTTTGGTTTAAGAGGTTGTATTGTCACTGGATAGTAAGTCTAGAAATAGCATCAGTATTTTGATGATTTGCTCCTTTGTGATGTTGAATATCATAGTCAAATTCATCCAAGTGTAATATTTAGCAAGTTATTTATTTGTGTTCCAGCTTCTTTTTATTGCACAGCCAAACCAAGGCTTGATGATCTGTTACCACTAAGAATTTTGCACCAAGAAGATATTAATCTCAGTAACTAGTAGCCCAAACTACTGCTAAGTATTCCTGTTCAGTAACTGAATAGTTTTTTTCTGCTGGTGTAAGAGATTTACTGACATATGCTATGGCATGTTCTCTGTTATTTTTATCTTTTTGTGAAAGGACAACATCAAGTCTATAGCCAAATGTATTAGTGTGGAGGATAAAAAGTTGGTCCAAATCAGGTTGCTTGAGAATTGGTTCAGTAACAAGTTTTTCCTTCAGAATTTCAAAAGCTTTTTGTTAATGAAGTTTTCAGTGATAATTGACATTTTTTCTGAGTAGCTGATTGAGAGAAAAGGCGATTTTGGAGAAATCCTTGATAAATTTGTGGTAGTAAGAGGCCAAACCAAGAAAAAAGCATAGTTCAGGAACATTTATTGGTTGTCTAATGTTTTGGACTTTTTCAACTTTAGCTGGGTCAGAGAAAATTCCATCTTTTGTAATAAGATGACCAAGGAACTGGGTGGATTGACATCCAAAGAAAGATTTGATTGAATTGATCTTAAAACCAACATTTCTGAGCAGATTAAAAACCTTCTGCAAATATTTAAAGTGTTTATTCCAGGTTTTTAAGTAGACTATTATGTCATCTAAGTAGACCAGAACAAAGTTTTCTTTTACTGATTTAAATACTTTGTCCATCAGGCATTGAAAGGTGAGAAAAACATTGGTAAGACCAAAGAACATGACTATGAATTCATAAATGCCATACTTGGTAATGAAAGCAGTTTTCTTTCTGCTTTCTGAATTCATCTCTACTTGTCTGAATTCAGCAGTTAAGTCAATGATTGAAAAGAAAGCAGCACCATTGAATTTATCTAGCATTGCATCAATTTTGAAAAATGAATACATGTCTCTTATAGTGATGGCATTTAATTGGTAGTAGTCAACACAAAAGCATAGAATTCCATCTTTCTTGAATATCACTACAACTGGGAAAGCCCATTTACTCTTGGTTTTTTGTATGAATTCTTTTCTTTTTTTTTTGTTAACGTGTAGCCATGCTGATCAATTATTAGTTAAGTTCACAGTAATATAGTGGTTTTATAAAGCCAGCTTACCCAATAATACAAAAATTACAAGATACAGCTAACTACAGGTGAAAAACCCTAACTACATATTAGTACTACCTATTCTACTTAATGTATTAAACATATCTAATTCATACATCTTACCTATTGTTACAGTTAAAACCCATAATTTTTATTAGTTATTACATATATTAGCCACTGATGTCACATAAGTAGCCACTCTATTTTTAGATAGTGATTATTGACCTGATTAATGACCTGACTGTTGACCTGATTATTGATCTGATCATTGATCTGATCATTGATCTAATCATTGACTTAGTTGTTGATCTGGTTGTTGACCACTTTCAATAGCTATATAAGCAATGAGTCTTTTAGCTGTAGAAAATCATCTTTCAGACAAGAATCAAATAAATAAAAATAACAATTTTCATTTCAATCACTCTCTTATTGCTAAATTTCCTTTCCCTACCTTCAAAGTATCCAAACATCTTAGGATAAAAGATTACTTGTTGGCCTTTTTCTGTTTGAATAATTGCAGTATTTAAAGATTATTTGAATAAACATGACTGAAGAGCACAAGTTGATACCTGATATTGAATTCTAAGAGCACTGACATAAAGGCATAGAATTAATACCAGCAGTAATCAATTGTTGACAGTACAGACTATCCCTCTACCTTCAGATTCTCCAGTTACTTTTTGAAAAAAATAGTGACTGAGATATTTTATGAGACTGATCTCACATATTGAATCCATACTCATTCAATTTGCTTATTAAAGTTGAATCCCCTTTGATTATTTCTATCACCCTACAATCCTGTTCTCCCTTGCTATCCGTTAGCTTGTTACTCCAACCCATAACAATATAAAACACTTTCCTTAAGTGTTGGTAACTTAGTTTTAGAATACTGTTGTTACAGGTAATTATTTCTGCTGTTGAATTAAATAACAAATCCATAACTTGGTGCTCAAAAGCTACTTCCGTGGATGAGGTTCTGCAAGTTTTGTATCTGAAGGTTTTGATGAAGTCCTTTGTATAATGGACAGAGATTCAATAGTGTTGATAGTAGATGTATTTTTCCAAGAGTTTTTCCAATTTCTTTCTCAGTGTGGTGGCCGAATTTAGTCTGGTAGTCATGCCCTTCTGGTAAGCTATCTGATAATATATAAAATCCTACTCTTATTTCTGGGTCTTTTACCAGACTATCCTTGACGTCAATAACTCAGTGCTTAATCTTTTAATTAATTAGTATACAACAACAAAATCAAAAAGAAAGAAAATAAAATAAAGAAAATAAAATAAAGAAAATAGAGAAAATAAGCCAAAGCAATTTGGTACGTTAGTATCTCATCAATAGTCATGATTAAGAGCTATTGTTTCAGCATGGTTAAGTATCAATTACTATCAACATGAAGTGTTGATAGTAGAGAGTGAGTTGAGATATGGAATAATTATTTATTTGATGATTGGGAACTGGAATGTTGTTTAGATTAAATCTAAACTGGGAGGTCTGTCTTTTCAGCTTCTAACCCTGCTGCTATATATACATAATTGAGATTTCTCAATTCCAGGATTCTTTACAACAGGAATCCTAGAATTCTTGGAATTCTGCAATTCCTTTGAGAGGAATCCTGAAATTCTGGAATTCTGCAATTTCTCGTCAGAGAATTCTGAAATTCTTGAAATCCTACAATTCCTGAAAGGAATTCTGGAATTTTACATTTACTATGCCTACTTCTAATTGGCTAATATCTACTGACTAATAATACTATATTTCTTATATTCTATGAGTAACATTATTTCCTCTTTTTAATATTGAGCTCCATTGAAATCTAACTTGTTTAATTCTCCCTCTTGAAGTATTTCCTGGATTTCATTTTCGAGGATTACTTGTGTTAATTGGATCTGTAATTCTTTAAATTGAGCATTGGTGATCTTTCTTAATTGATTACTGGTAACCATATCTATTGCTTTGTTGAGTAATATTTCTGGTCTATTCTGAAATGCTGTATGTATTCAGTAGATGGCTCGGGCTTGTGTGGATAAATTGTTCTTTCCCACAAAATGTTCTAATTGTTGTAGTATTTTTTTGTCAAATAATTGCTTTGTTTTATTCATATATAGATTCTGGATATTTATGTGTTGTTCCAAGTAAAAATAACAATAGTTTCTTGGAAATTGTTGTATTCACCAATTCCAAGTTTCTTTAGTCAATTCTTAATATAGTGCTTCTTTTGTTAACTCTCTTATTGCTAATTTTACTTTTACAATAATTTTGTCCACTGTATTTTCAGTTTTTTTCTGTGTTCTGGATTGCAATGTCTTTTTAGTATCTTGATATCGAATGGTTTGTTGATTGATTGTAATCTCCATTTCCTGGTATTGAATCAACTGAAAGAGTTGTTGTGCTAGTGAGTGAATGTTGTCTGTAATTTCCATTTTTTTGATATTTCCTGTCACGTCTACTGTGTCTTTATATATTTTTTTGCTAAATCAATTTAACATGTTGTTGTCGATAATAATGATTGGTTCCAGATTTCGTGAAATTTCATCTGGTTGGACTAGTATTCTCTGTACTTCTAATTGTAAAATATTACTGGTAGATGGTAGTATGATATTGTGGTATGATTTCAGTTGATCTTCATGTGCTGCTTTGGTTAAAATTTTGTTATCCAGTCTTAATTTGTAAGCTTCATTTCCTAAAATTTCTTCTATGTAAAATGGTCCATCCCATTTGGGGTCGAATTTTCCACTCCATTGTTTTTTTGCTTTGGTACGATGTAAGAGTACTTTGTCTTCAATCTTGAATTCAACTGGCTTGTCTAATAGTTGACTATCATGTCTTTCTTTCTGTTTCTCTTGTGACTTTTGAATATTATCAGCTGCTCTTTTTCATTTGTTTTTCAATGTTTCCATTAAGTCATATGTTCTTCTCAGCAATGTTTCTTGAAAATTTTCTTCTGTTATTGGTTCAGCTAGATATGTATTAATTTCTCTCTTTACTGGTAATGTTGCTGTTCTATTGTATACTAATTCAAATGGTGTTGCTTGTGTAGTATCTTGCTTCATTGTCTAATAAGCAAATAATACTGATGGTATGAACAAATCCCATTTGTCCTGGTTTTCTTGGCTGAGTTTGGCAATTGCTTCACACAATGTTCTGTTGAATCTTTTGACTGATCTGTTGGTTTGTAGATGGTATGGTGATGATAATGGTCTCTTAATTCTGAATCTTTGGCTCAATTCTGTTAATGTTCTGTTTACAAAATGAGTTCCTTGATCTGATAAAAATTCCTTTGGACATCTGTGTTGACAAATTAAATCTTGATGAACAAATTTGGCAATGGATTCTGCATCTGCTTTTTGAATTGCTTTTGTCTCTGGCCATTTAGTGAGATAGTCCATGACTACTGCTATATATCTGTTTCTTTTGTTGGTAATTGTTAATGATCCGACTAAATCAATTCCAATCTAGTCAAATGGTTGTTCTACTTTAATTGGTCTTAATGGTTTACTGGGTTTTGTTTCTCCTCTTCACTGACAAGCGTCACAATTTTGAACATATTGGATGATGTCTGGATATATTGATGGCCAATAGTATCTTTTTTTGGTTCTTTCCATGGTTGCTTCTTTGTGAAAGTGTCTGGCTGTTAGATTTGAGTGCATGTTGAATAATATTGTCTCTTTCTCTGACTCTGTAATTATTCTGGTTGGCTGATCTGGATCTCTTCTATTTTTCTGATAAAGTATATTTTGGTGAGTGATAAAATATTTTGATTGTTGTTTAATTCTCTTTCATTCCATTTGAGATAAATTCTCCTTGAACTGTTAAGTGTTTATATAATGTTGGAGTTGTTGATATTTTTGTATGTTCATCTTTTGTTATTTTTCGTTGGTATTGTTCTAGTTTTGTTATATTTTTGGGTTGAAATGTTTTAGATTTGTCTTATTCATGACAAACCATCAGCATTTCTGTTGTCTTTTCCTTTTTTGTAATGTATAGTATAATTGTATGGTGTGAGTGCCATTTTCTATCTTGACTGTCTTCCATCTTCAAATTCTTGTTTTTGGAGTGATGTTAATCTCTTGTGGTCTGTGTATACTTCAAACTTCTGGCTCAAGTATTCTCTTTATTTCATGACTGCCCAATATATTGCTAAGTGTTCTTGTTCCAGTGTTCCATAGTTCTTTTCAGCTGGCATAAAATCTCTGCTGGCATATGTTACTAGATGTTCTCTACTATCTGGTCCTCTCTGAGATAATACTGCTCCCAATGCTTGGCCGGATGCATCAGTGGTAATGATGAATGGTTTGCTGTAATCTGAATAAATCAGTACTAGAGCTTGAATAAGCTTTCTTTTCAAAATGTCAAAAGCTTCTTGTTGACTTTCTGCCCATTCATATTTGGTATTCTTGGTTTGCAGTTGGTTGAGTGGCTGCACTATTTTGGAAAAGTTCTTGATAAAACGTCGATAGTAGCTGGCAAATCCCAAGAATGATTTCAGTTCTGTCATATTGGTTGGTACTAGAAAGTTCTTTATTATCTCTATTTTCTTTGGATCTGTTTTGATGCCATCTTTGCTGACTATGTGTCTCAAGAATTTTAGCTCTGTCTTGCTAAAGAAGCACTTTGTTGCATTTAACTTTAGTCCTGCTTTTCTTAGTCTTTTGAACACTTGTTGAAGATGATGAAGATGATCATCAAATGTTTTTGAGAATACATTGGTGTCATTCAAGTATACAACTACTGATTTCCACAATAAGCCAGTATAGACAATTTCCATTAGTCATTGGAAAGTGGCTGGTGCATTGGTTAAACTGAATGACATTACTTCAAATTCAAAATTCCCTTTTTTCATGGTAAATGCTGTCTTTTCTTTGTTGGCTGGATCCATGGCTACTTGCCAGTAACCACTATCTAAGTCCAACATTGAGAACCATTTATTTCTGCCAAAAGCATTGAATAATTCCTGTATCCATAGAGTTGGATAGCTGTCTCCATGAGTTACACCATTGAGTTTTCTGTAGTCTACACAAAATCAGATCTTTCCATTCTTCTTATGGATGAGTATTACTGGTAATGACCATGGGCTCATTGATGGCTGAATTAGCCCATTGTTAAGCATTCGGTTTATCTCTTGATGAATAATCTCGTGGCTGGCTGGTGGCACTCTGTATGCTCTTTGTTTAATTGGCATTGCATCTCCAGTCTTGATCTGGTGCTGGATGATATCAGTTTGGCCAAACTCATTTTCGCTGGCAAAAATGTCATTGAACTGGTTGAGCAATATCTTGAGTTGCATATGTTGGAGTGGATCTAAGTTTTTCATGTTCATTTGTTCCAATTGTTCTGGTTAGAGCAAATAACATTTACTTCGTCTGTATATTGTTTGTGATGTGATATCAACATATTCACAAAGTTGTGGAAAGTCTGGAATGGGAGTTGGTGGTTGATCCTTCATTTTAGTGTTTAAGTATCCAATAATGGTTCCGGCTGGTATTTCTATGATATTTATTGTATTGTTGTAGATGGGAATTTTGAAATGGCTGTAATTTTTGGCTGGTATGTGAAGATTAATGAGTCCAACTTCTCCTGATTCACAAAGACTGACTTCTGCTTCAAAAATTTGTGCTTGGTTTTTTTTCTTTCTTTCTATTGCTAGCATGTACTGGTTATATGGTGGAATAGAAATAGCTTGACTGGTTGAGATAATTTCTCCTTGGCCAACAATTTTTTTCTCCACCATATTAACTGATACATCTATTCTACTCATTGATCCAAATCTCTGTATTCCTCTTGCTGTTATTCTTAATTCCTTCCTCTTTCCTACTGATACTAACTGAGCTACTCTAACCAGAGACAGGAATATTGTCTGTGCTATCTTTTCATTGGGCTCTATTACATAGGCCTTTTCTGAGTCATTTTGTAGCATAGTAATGATATTTCCTACATATCCCGCGTTAATTATTTCTCCTCTTATATTAATTCCTCTTTTCGCTAAACTACTCCTAGATGCTAATTGAACTATTGTTGTGGCTGGAATTTTTAGTGCTACTTTCAGATCAATGCAGATGCATGAATGTGGTTCCAATTTGATGACTTCTGTTCCCAGATATCTCAGATCAAATCCTGCATCAGTATTGTACGCGCATTCTGACATAATACCTTTATTATTATCACTGAACTATTTTAGTTCTTGTTCTTTGATAAGGTCAGGAAGCACGATATATTGCTCATAGTTTGAGTCAAAGTTTGAATCTGAGTTGATATTATTGTCATTGTCATTGCTGTTTTGAACAGAGCTGGAACCATTATTTTTGTCATCGTCATTGTCATTGTTGGGGTTTGAATCAGGATCGAGCAGCAATTCTGACTCTGATGCACAGCTGCTGATTAGTTCTTCTTCTTCAGGAATTGTGTAAATAATGCATGGTGGTGGATTGTAAATGAGGTCACATTTGTTACAATATTCAAAGTCACTGGAAATTAAACAATGGCAACACAGTCTTGTATTCAATTGTGCTAACCATTATTCTTGCTCTTCTCTAGTGGGTGCCAAGTTCTGGTAGTGTTTATGGAACTCTTCTGGTTCCAGAAAATTTATAACTGGCTCTGTGTCCCAGTCAAGCTTGATAAGTTCTGATGAGTTATTTTTGATTTCTCTGATCTTTTCGGGTGTTGCTCCTTCTATTTTTCCAATTGCCATTCTCCAAATTTTGTCATCATCATGTGAACAACTGTCTAGTCACTGCACAGCTCTTTTCCAAGCTGCTTTTATTGGTGTTCCTTTTTTTACCCAGTCACTTATTAGAATCATGTATTAACATGATGCATCACACATTCCTCCACGTCTTGGGATGTCATTCCACATCCCTTTATCTAGCAGAATCTCCCCACAAGTAAGACAAGGTTGGTTATCTCATTTTTCTTGCCTCTTTGGTCATCCAAAGCATTTGAATAAGCATAGATGACAGTAGAACTTTGTTGCAGTATGGTATTCCTTATTGTCGCCACAGCATGCACTCATTGATGACAGTTTCTTGCCGCAATTGACACATACAAGCCTTGGCCATCAATAATTAGATTGTTGTGGAGTGTGGTGGGTGTAGGAATTACAAATGGTGGCAGTTGGTGGCGTTTTTTCTTCCTTTTCTTTTCCTTTTTCTTTATCTTCATTCCATTCCCAACTGGAGGCTTCTTCTTGTTTATTGTCGGTCCAAGTCAGATTGTCGGTTTTTTAGGTAAGTTCGTTTGTTTGCTTCCCTTTCCCATTGTCGTCCCAAGAGAGTATTGGCGGCAGCTTGTTGTGTTCTTCATTAGCCCATGACACTTGGTAGGCTTTCCAGGTAGGTTTTTGTTTTTTTTCCTCGAAGTTGATTAATGGCGCCATGGTGTTGGTAGCCTTGAAGTAGCTATACATAGCTGGTACTTGCATGTGTTGCCCATTCTGGCTAAGTTGGAGCTCTTGTGTATTCTAGTCCAGAGTAGTATTTGTCTTGGACAGCCAGTCATTACTAACTAGAGCTTGGCATTGGGTGGCTTCCATAATGAGTACTTTGATTGGTACTATGATACCATTAATTTCGATTGGTAAGTCATCGATTTTACTGATTAGAGTCTTGGTCATTTCATCAGCCATGATGATTCTGGCACTAGCAGCTCGATCAACTCGGCAACCTAATTGATCCATGAGTTGTTGTGTGATGATGCTGCCTGCTGAACCACTGTCAAGAATTAGTTTGATGTAATGGCCATCAATTTTCGCATTAATATACATGGTGGTAATTGGCTTTTCTTCTAGTACAGTTCCACTAAATAATGGCATGGTTGACGGTTCCTCAAGTTCGAATAGAAAAATGGCATCCAGTGATTCGTCATTGGTAACTGTTGCTGGCGAAATATTGCTGATACATGTTTGTTGTTTTTGAGTAAGTTCCTGATTGCTGGGTGAGGTGTCTTCTGGGGTAACCAAAAGACTTAAATAGTTCTGAAAATTTGGGTTTTGGGGATTCCCAGCACCCGAATTCTGTTGACGAGATCTTGTTTGACTGAAGAAGCTGGGAATTGGCTGATGTACTACCATCAACAATCTCCAGTTTTGCTGCGTGATTCTCAGCCTTTGGACTCCACTGGCCGGTAAGTTTTGTGGTGGGGTCTGAATCATTTGGGGTTGATAGATTGTTGGCAGTTGTGGTTGATACATTACCTGTGACTGTGGCTGATAAATTGGGGCTGTTGGTTGATAAATTAAAGCTTGATATACTGGTAGCTGATAAATTGATTGCTGTGTCATTGGCAGGTAAGTAGTTTGATATTGTATTGAGTTTGATTGATGATTCGGAGTTGAGAACCGGCAATTGGGGTTTCGATATTGATTTCCCAATCGTTGGTTATTTAAACGCTGGCGACAGTCAATTTGGATATGTCCTTGTTTACCACAATAGTGGCAGATACGTGTTTCCTGTTGTCATTGTTGATTGGTCGATGAAAATGGACATGGTTGATTTTGGGCATGATTAGAGTTTCCTTGATTATTGCGTCGTTGTGGAGGCTAATAAATGGTGTGATTGTCAGCTAAGTATCCTTCCAATCTCTTATTAATTGATTCACTGAACTTCTCCAATTTGGAATCCAATTCAGATGATCCATTCATTACTAGATTAACAGCTTGGGCATGATTAGTCTCTGACTCAGCAGATTCAAAATCTTTGGTGCGTGTGACTGTGTTCTGAAGAGTGCCTAGATGTAACAGACATATATGTTGCAAGATGCTGCTACGCAGGCCACGGATAAACTGGTTGAGTATCTGTGAGGCTGTGAAATAGTTGGCATCAATTGCTTGAATTTGGCACAGGTTTTGATGAAAGCGTCCCAGATAAGTGGTGACCACTTCAGTTTCTCCTTGTTTCATGGTGGTGAATGTATTGACTAGGCAATTGATGCTATTATTGTTGCTAAAGTATCTTAGGAATTCCACTTTGAAGGCATTGAAATCTTGTGGTTTATTAACCAAGCTTTGATACCATGAATTGGCAGTATCCTTGAGAAAGTAGGGAATGGCTTGCATTGCTCGGGTGTCATTTCATCTGTTGGCTACAATGGCTTTTTCTACATCATTCAGCCATACTTGAGCATTATTCTTTTCATCAGTAAAGTTGTCAAGTTTTGCGATTGGTGCATAGGCCATTGGATCTAAGTTAGGTGGTTGTGGTGGCTGTTAAAGCAGTTGTTGTACTGGTTGTTGGGGTGGTAGTTGAAGTGGCTGTTGTATGGGTTCGGCTATGAAATTAATTGGTGGTTGATCGATGACAATTACCAGAGGTAAGTTTTGCTGATTAATTAATTCAGAGTTTGGATTGTTCTGTCTTTGATGATTTGGAGTTTTGATTTCCGAATTTTTTAGATTTAAATTTTGCTGAGTTTAAAAATTCGGGGTTTCAACTTCCAGGTTTTCAGTGATCGGGTGCTGGTAAGTAAATTCTTGATCCTCTGATTCTTCTTCCTTTTTTTCTGATTCTGCTGCTTCTCACAGATCAGAGATTCTGAAATCAGGTGGAGGTGGTGATGATCAAAGTCCTGATGGGGTTGATGATCATGAATTAAATCCCTCAAAATATTCACCATATGGTCCTAATAATTCTGTTTTCTTTTGTCTACTTTGGAATGGGAATCATCTAAATGCTGATGTCACAGTTGATGGGAATGTGTCTGTTGATGATATGTTGATGGCACTTCCAGGTGTATAATAGTAGGATAAGTTGCTTGGGGATTCAATTCTGTTTTTCTTCCAAGTAGGTGGCTGTATTTTTCTGGGTGTTACTGCTGGTGTTTGTAGTTTTCCCTTGCCTTTACTAGCATATGTAATTGGATATCTTTGTTGAGTGTGGTGTTCAATTTCTTTGTTGATCTTAGTGATGATAGATGCAAAATTATGATTTGTTGGCAGGTTGGTGTTTTGAATTAACTCTCTATAGAAAGTTTCCCTTGCTGATTCAGTATTCACTGGTGTTCCTAATAAAGAAGAAATCTTTTTATTGACATAGAAGTTGAAGACTGATTCAGCGGATATATAATTGTGGTTTAATTCCAAGTATTGACAATAGTATTGAAATAAGAATTTTGTGAATCCTAAATGGTTTGCTCCTATATTTTCTGATTCTGTCACTTTTGGATGGTGTCTGTTGGTGCTGGTTCTCTGTAGGATTATACCTCACAGGGAGCACCAAATGTTACAGGTAATTATTTCTGCTGTTGAATTAAATAACAAATCCATAACTGCTCAAAAGCTACTTCCGTGAATGAGGTTCTGCAAGTTTTGTATCTGAAGGTTTTGATGAAGTCCTTGTATAATGGATAGAGATTCAATAGTGTTGATAGTAGATGTATCTTTCCAAGAGTTTTCCCAATTTTTTTCTCAGCATGGTGGCTGGATTTAGTCTGGCAGTCGTGTTCTTCTGGTAAGCTATCTGATAATATATAAAATTTTACCCTTATTTCTGGGTCTTTTACCAGGCTATCCTTGACATCAATAACTCAGAGCTTAATCTTTTAATCAATTAGTATACAACAACAAAATCAAAAAGAAAGAAAATAAAATAAAGAAAATAAAATAAAGAAAATAGAGAAAATAAGCCAAGACAATTTGGTATGTTAGTATCTCGTCAATAGCTGTGATCAAGAGCTATTGTTCTAGCATGGTTAAGTATCAATTACTATCAACATGAAGTGTTGATAGTAGAGAGTAAGTTGAGATATAGAATAATTATTTATTTGATGATTGGAAACTGGAATGTTGTTTAGATTAAATCTAAACTGGGAGGTCTGTCTTTTCAGCTTCTACCCTGCTGCTATATATACATAATTAAGATTTCTCAATTCCTTGATTCTTTATGACAGGAATCCTGGAATTCCTGGAATCTTGCAATTCTTTTGAGAGGAATCCTGGAATTCTGGAATCCTGCAATTCCTCGTTGGGGAATCCTGAAATTCCTGGAATCCTGCAATTCCTAAGAAAAATCCTGGAATTCCACATTTACTATGCCTACTTCTAATTAGCTAATATCTACTGACTAATAATACTATATTTCCTATATTCTATGAGTAACACCATTTAGACAGAGACAATGTCTATGGTAATAAATTCTCTAACCAGTGGAAAGAATTCTTTATAGTCAACAAAGTTTTGAACAATGGTTCTTATATCTTACAAGATCAATATGAAACAATCTTCAATAATCACCCTGTTTATGGCACATGACTCAAGAAATATCACAAACAGCCTGATTGGTTACCTGTTGTGGTAATATCGACCCAAATGATCAAAAATCAGATATAAATAAATGCACTATTCCCAAAACAGAGGTATTTTCAATCAACATAAACAATTATTTCCTAGATCAAAACATTCAAAACACTTTCTATACTCTCCATGAGTACTGGATCAAAAATTATCCAAATGCTACTCTGACTATTGGAAAACAAACCACCATAACTAATAACAATAGAACACATACTGTTATTAAACCAAAGAAAACCACTATCAGAAGAAAAAAAATTGGTAGCAAAATAGATAAGTATTTGCTGGAAAGCATAACAGCAGCAATACTTACACCTTCCATGACAATTGGAAAAACAATTAAGGAAATCTTGCCCATAGACAAAAACTTGTCATATGGAAGGCAACTAGAACTCTATGGTCATCTTGGTGAAATCATAGAAGAAATGAAGCTCATAAAGAAAACAACTTCAGAGATACAAGTGGAAATTTTGGGCATTATATATTTAGATGTCTCAAGAGTTTTGACCATTGCAAGAAAAACCAAAACTGTTATACAAAGATTTGATCTCTTGGATACAAAGCTTATTTTGTCTCAAGTACTATACACTCTATCCACAAAAGACTTCAACAAACTAGTTAATTTTGAGTTAAACAAAACCTTTCAATTAGAATACCCTATAAATAGCTTGATTTTGCCAGAGCTCAATCTCTTTGGAGAGGATGATATTATGATTGAAACCCATAATTATTATTAGTTATCACATGTATTAGCCACTGATGTCATATAATTAGCCACTTTATTTTTAAATAGTGATTGTTGACCTGATTATTGACCTGATCATTGACCTAGTCATTGACCTGTTCATTGACCACTTTCAATAGCTATATAAGTGATGAGTCTCTTAGCTGTAGAAAATTATTTTTCAGACAAGAATCAAATAAATAAAAATAACAACTTTCATCTCAATCACTCTTTTATCACTAATTTCTCTTTCCCTACCTTCAAGTATCTGAACATCTTAGGATAAAAGATTACTTGTTGGTCTTTTTCTGTTTGAATAATTGTAGTATTTGAAGACTATTTGTATAAATGTGACTGAAAAGCACAAGTTAATACCTGATATTAAATTCTAAGAGTGCCGATGTGAAGGCATAAAATTAATACCAGCAGTAATCAATTGTTGATAGTACAGACTATCCCTTTACCTTCAGATTCTCCAGTTATTTTTGAAAAGAATAGCAACTGAGATATTTTATGAGACTGATCTCACACATTGAATTCATACTTATTCAATTCGCTCTTTAAAGTTGAATTGCCCTTTGATTATTTCCATCATCCTACAATCCTGTTCTCCCTTACTATCTGTTAGCTTATTACTCCAACCCGTAACAATATTATCTGCCATCATGGCTGCTCCAAAGAACTTTTATTTAATAGAGAAAAAGCTTTTCTCAGTACACTGGTTGAAGAACTTTACAGGAAAACGAGAATACATCACAAACTTTCTTTTCCCTACCACCCCCAAACAAATGGCTTAGTAGAACATTTCAATAGAACATTATGTGAAACTCTAGCTAAAACCAGTGAAAAAACAAACTTATAGGACAAAGTACTGCCTTTAGCTTTGTTTGCTTATAGAACTGTGAATTATGATATAACAAATTATGAACCTTTTTATTTGCTCTATAGATGCATGGCAACACTACCAATAGAAACTGATATTGAAACAATACTCTTTGAAAAAATCATAATAGGAAATTACAAAGACATTTTGCAAAGAAGACTTGGTACCATTCTTGACTTCTTAGTAGAAGCATGAATAATTGCTTTTGAAAAAATAAAACAGTTCCAAGAAAAGCTTAAGAAAAAGAAAGCCTATAAAACATTTTCTTTAAGTGTTGGTAACTTTGTATTAGAATACTGTTCAGACAAAGACAATGTCTATAGTAATGTTATGGTTGAGATCTATACTTCTTATTAATTATCACATGTATTAGCCACTGATGTCATATGATTAGCCACACTATTTTTAGAAAGTGATCATTGACCTGATCAATGATCTGACCATTGACCACTTTTGATAGCTATTTAAGCAATAAATCTCTTAACTGTAGAAAAGCATGTAATAACAAGTATCTGAATAATTAAGAATAAATAAAATAACAACTTTCATCTCAATCCTTCTCTTATCGCTAATTTCCCTTTCCCTACCTTCAAGTATCTGAACATCTTAAAGATAAAAGATTACTTGTTGGCCTTTTTTTGACGTATATAATTGTAGCATTTGAAGATTATTTAAATAAACGTGACTGAAAAGCACAAGTTGATACCTGATATTGAATTCTAAGAGTGCTGACATGAGGCATAGAATTATACCAGTGGTGATCAATTGTTGACAGTATGGACTATCCCTCTACCTTCAGATTCCCCAATTACTTTTGAAAAGAATAGTGACTGAGATATTTTATGAGACTAATCTCACACATTGAATCTATACTCATTCAATTTGCTTTTTAAAGTTGAATTCTTCTTTGATTATTTCCATCACCCTACAATCCTGTTCTCCCTTGCTATCCATTAACTTGTTACTCCAACCCATAACATAAAAGTGGTGCTCCCTGTGAGGTTGTCAAAATTCACTTTGTTTCCTATTGTATGGGTGATTATTCATACCTGCCATAACAATCAGAAGAACACTTTAAAGCACACAACAAAAATAATCTAGACTTTATTGAACTCAATTCTTTGCTCTTCTGCTTGATTTGCTTTCTCATTGAAGAACAATCCAGCAGACAATTCCAAAACTTTTGGAACTGGTTCTTGAATGAGCATTCAGCTGAAACCTACACAGCTTATACAATCTATTACTTTGACCAAGCTTATTTTGAAGACAACTTTAAAGGAAGAAACAACAGTATCAATTAGCTTTTATATTCTGCAACCTTTGAACAACAGGCTCCTGATTTGAATATCTGAATCATCAAATCCACATTTAGATTGCTGTCTATCAATTAACAAAAACTCCTCTTAAAACAGAAGAAGAAAGCTATCAAACTGCTCCTGTTTTTAATCTCTTTTCAAGTGAATCAGAACACTCTACACAAACAGTTACACCTGAACCAATGGCTCAAGACTCTCTGCAACAAAACATTCTGATTGCCCTCCAAGATATACAGACTGCTTTAGGGCAAAGAAATAACATCTCATTACCATTATTCAAAGGTGATGCTCAAGATCCAATTGAATGGTTGGATGACTTTGAGAGAGCTGTTACAGCCAATCAATACGATGATGAGTACAAGTTTCAAATTGTTGGTGGCTACCTCCAAGGCTTTCCTGCTACATGGTTCTTACAGGAAATTGATGCTAATGCTCATCAAAGAATCATTAGATGGATGCCAGCAAATGCCAGAGAAAACAACACCTCTTTCACAACCCGGTTTGAAAACAAGTTCAGAACTCCAATCTTGATATCCAAGTGGTGCATAGAATTAGAAAGAAGAACCCAAGGCCCAGGAGAAGTGGTAACTGAATATGCCAAAGCAATCAGAAAATTGATTGAGTGTATAGACTCTGGAAGAAACTGGACAAAAGAGCAAAAAATTCATTCCTTCACAAAAAGACTGAGAACTGATTTATCTTATGCTTTTTGGCCTCTTTTGGCTCTGAAGGATAACTCTACAATAAACATGGCTATTGAACTTGCCCAACGAATTGAAGACAACCAAAGAATGCATTTGGGGTCTATACTTTCAGTTTTTGCTCCTGTTTCTGTCATGGCTCTTGCTCCTCCAATGGCTGCTATTTCTTTTGCTGCTCAAACTCAAGACCCAAATGAACAGTTGATAGATAGACTTACAGCAAATCTTGTTTGGCTATTAGAACCATTAGCCCAAGCAGTCAGAGATAACCAACAACCCCAAAGACCCAGATTTGAACCATGCTTCAATCAACCTCAGCAATCACCTTATTAAAGACAACAAAATTGTGGCCCACTTGTGTGCTATTACTGTGGATTAACTGAACATTTTTCAAGAGATTACAACAATCTTCTCTTACTCCCTCCAGCTCCCAGAAACAATAATAACCAAAACAATAGAACCATTAACAACAATGCCCCCAATCAAAGATCTAATCATGCCAATATCAATTTTTTTGGAAAGAAGCCCCTAGTTGAAGCCACTGTTTATTAGCCTTTAAACTGGTATGCACACTTCCAAAGAGTAAGAGTACAAGCCAACCAGAAGAAAACCCCTTTTACACCTTTAACTTAACTGATAATAATCATAACATGAATAAACTAGCAATTAACACCACAGAATCAACAAAGAAGAAGAAAAAAGCCAAGGTTGATTTCGTTTTGGATTCAAACAAATCATTTACATCAACTGCTAATAATAATAAGCTACCAAAGGCTAAAGTTTTTAAGAATCCTCCAAAGCTAGAACTCCCAGAAATAGTACAAAAATCTGGATCTTATTCTGTTGTTAAAGATCTCATGGAAACCCCAGCACATATTACCTTTGGCCAGCTGATAACCCATCCACAGTTAAGATCTCTAAGAAGAAAATACCAAAAACCAACAAATGCTCTCGTCAAGCTGGACTTGCTGACAACAGCAATGTTACCCTTTTAATTTACAAAGCCCAAGTGGCTGGTTATTTCATTGACTTGATCTTAGACAGTGGATCATCCATGAGTGTTATTGCCAAACATTTCTTAGAAGCAATTGGCAGAAAAATTGATGAACCTTCCACCAAACTTATGACTAATGTACATGACAATAAAAAAAAAAGTCTTGGTATTGCCAAAGCTATTCTTGTCTGCATCAATAGCATCAGCATTGAAACTGATATGGAGGTTTCTGAAACAAAAAAATACACCATTATTGTTGGCAATGAGTGGCTCAAGAAAGCAAAAGCCTTACTTGACTATGAACTGTGTGAATTAATCATCAGATATGGTGAGAAGCCCATAGTGGTTAAATGCTGCCATTGGACAACTCCCCTAGCAAACAAACAGGATCAAGAAGAAGAACAATCAGATGAATTAGATAATGAAGAGAATAATGAAGAAGAAGAACAAAAGGAACAAAAAAAAACTGCTAAACTCATATACACTACCTTTACCAGCAATGGCAAGCCACTGGACAATGTCAAAGCTGACAAAGAAGAAATTATTGTGAATAACAAGCTAATCTGCTGGCTCTACTATGATATTCTTAGAAGAATCTTTGACCAAAAGCCTAGCAAAAAAGCCAAGTACTGTTATTGGTGGCATGGTCCTTGTGCCCAGTGCTGGTGCAATCAACCCTTGTATTCTTCAAGTAATAAATGCAAATTATGCCTAATCTATTACAAAAATTGGAAACCAATCAGTTTGATACCTAGAGATGAATTAAAAGAAGTACAGAAGTCCTTTGAGAATAAACCACCTGAGATCCAATCATTAATAGTAAAACAAAGAGAATCCTCCTCAAAAGAAAGAAAGATAGACATTGAAAATCTGTTGGCAAAAAACAGCCCAGTTATCTCAAAAGAAGGTGATACCCCAGGACGAACCCATGTAATACAACACACTATCACCACCAGAGAAACTTGCCCCATCTATTTGAAGCCTTACCAATCCAATTGCTGAAATGATGAGTTCATCAAGAAAGAAATAAACCGAATGAAAAAACTTGGATTCATACAAAAAACCAAGAGTAAATGGGCTTTCCTAGTTGTAGTGGTATCCAAGAAAAGTGAAACTCTACACTTCTGTGTTGACTACCACCAATTAAATGCCATTACTGAAAGAAACATATACCCATTTCCCAAGATTGATGCAATGCTGGACCAATTCAAAGATACTGCTTTTTTTTCAACTATTGATCTAACTGCTGGATTCTGACAAGTAGAGATGGATCCAGAAAGCTGGAAAAAAACCACCTTCATCACCAAGTATGGTACCTATGAATTCACAGTCATGCTTTTTGGTCTTACTAATGCCCCTCCCATTTTTCAATGCTTAATGGATAAAGTATTTGAATTAGTAAAAGAAAACTTTGTTCTGGTCTATCTGGATGATATAATAGTGTACTCAAAAACCTTGAATAAACACCTTGAACATTTGCAAAAGGTTTTTGATCTTTTCAGAAATGCAGATCTCAAGATCAACCCAATCAAATCTTTTTTTGGAAGACAATCCACCCAATTTTTTGGCCATTTTATTACAAAAGATGGAATCTTCTCTAATTCAGCCAAAGTGGAAAAAGTTCAGAACATAAAACAACCAATAAATGTTCATGAGTTATGTTCTTTTCTTGGTTTGGCCTTCTATTATCGCAAATTTGTTAAGAATTTCTCCAAAATTGCCTCTCCACTCAATTAACTACTCAGGAAAAATGTCAACTATCATTGGAGCACACATCAGCAGAAAGCATTTGAAACCCTCAAAGAAAAATTGGTTACAGAACCTATTCTCAAGCAACCTGATCTAGATCAACTTTTCATTCTTCACACTAATGTATCTGGTTATGGACTTGGTGCTGTTTTCTCACAAAAAGATGAAGATGGCAGGAAATATGCATTAGCCTATGCCAGTAGAACTCTTACACCAGCAGAAAAGAACTATTTAGTTACTGAGCAGGAATACTTAGCAGTAGTTTGGGCTACCAGCTACTGAGATAAGTATCTCCTTGGTGTAAAGTTTTTGGTGGTAACAGATCACCAAGCTTTGGTTTGGCTGCACAACAAGAAAAGACTAGAACATAAATGGATAGCCTGCTGGATACTCCACTTGGATGAATTTGACTATGATATTCAACACTGTAAAGAAGCTAATCATCAAAATGCCAACACTCTCTTCAGACTTACCATCAAGTAACAGTACAATCTTCCAAACCAAACCAACCTAATTATTAGTAATTTTTTTACAACCAAACATGATAATGGACTTGAACAACTATTCTGCCTTAATGGAATTTTTGGGTAAAAAACAATATCCACTGGAATACACTTAATAGCAAAGAAAACATTTGTGCAAACAATCAAATTTTTATTTGATCTGCCAAAACCAATTATATAAAAGAAATAAAAAAGATCCTGACTGCCCCCAGAGAGTCATAAGATTTGAAGAAAGAGAAATTGTGATCTACAACATGCACACTGATCCATTAGCTGAACACTTTGAAAAAACAAAAACAATTCAGAAAACTCTAGCTTGCTATTATTGGCTTACCTTAGGAAAAGACATTGCTAAGCACATCAAAACCTGTGATACCTGCCAAAAAAGAAGAAAACCCAATTGCAAAGAAGACATCTATCCAATCTCTGTTGGCTAACCCTTTGATAAAATTGGTATAGATGTTGTTGGACCATTAACAGTAACTCCTAATGGCAACAGATACATTATCACAGCTATTGACTATCTTACAAAGTGGGTAGAAGCAAGAGCCACCCCAGATCAAACAGCAGTTTCCATTGCCAATTTCATTTATGAAAATATCATCTGCTGTCATGACTGCCCCAGAGAACTTTTATCTGATAAAAGAAAAGCTTTTCTCAGTACACTGGTTGAAAAACTTTGTAGAAAAATAAGAATACGTCACAAACTTTTCTCCTCTTATCACCCCCAAACAAATGGCCTAATAGAATGTTTTAATAGAATACTATGTGAAACTCTAGCCAAAACAAGTGAAGAATCAAACTTATGGAACAAAGTACTGTCTTCAGCTTTGTTTGCTTATAAAACTGTGAATCATGACATAACAAGTTATGAACTTTTTTATCTGCTCTATGGATGCATAGCAACACTACTAATAGAAACTGACATTGAGACAATATCCTTTGAAGAGATCACAATAGCAAATTACAAAAACATTTTGCAAAGAAGACTTGGTACCATTCTTGACTCAATGATAGAAGCATGAATAGTTGCTTTTGAAAAAATAAAACAGTTTCAAGAAAAGCTTAAAAAGAAGAAAACCTATAAAACACTTTCTTTAAGTATTGGTGACTTGGTATTAGAATACCATTCAGACAGAGACAATGTCTATGGTAATAAATTCTTTAGCCAGTAGAAAAGACTCTTTATAGTCAACAAAAATTTGAACAATGGTTCTTATATTCTTTAAGATCAATCTGGAACAATCTTTAATGTCTGACCTGTTCATAGCACGCGACTCAAGAAATATCACAAACGACTTGATTGGTTGCCTGTTGTGGTAATACCAACTCAAATGATCAACAAAAATCAAGTATAAATAAATGCACTATTCCCAAAACAGAGGTATCTTCAAATCGACATGAACAATTATTTTCTGGATCAAAACATTCAAAATGTCTTCTATACTCTCCATGAGTATTGGATTAAAAACTATCCAAATGCTACTTTGACCATTGGAAAACAAACCACAATAACTAATAACAGTAAAACACATACTGTTATTAGACCAAAGAAAACAACTACCAGAAGAGAAAGAATTGGTAGCAAAATAGATAAGTATTTGCTGGAAAGCATAACAGCAGCAATACTTACACCTTCCATGACAGTTGGAAAAACAATTAAAAAAATCTTATCCATAGACAAAAACTTGTTATATGGAAGACAACTAGAACTCTATGATCACCTTGGTGAAATTATAGATGATATCAAGCTCATGAAGAAAACAACTTCAGAGATACAGGCAGAAATTTTGGGCATTATATAATTAGATGTTCCAAGAGTTTTAATCATTGCTAAAAGAGCCAAAACTCTAATACAAAGATTTAGTCTTTTGGATACAAAACTCATTTCGCCTTAAGTATTATACACCCTATCTACAAAAAACTTCAATAAATTAGTTAACTTTGAGTTAAATCAAACTCTTCAAATAGATTACACTATAAATAGCTTGATTTCGTTGAAGCTCAATCTTTTTGGAGAGGATGATGTTATGGTTGAAACTTATATTTCTTATTAATTATTACATGTATTAGCCACTGATGTCATATGATTAGCCACACTATTTTTAGAAAGTGATCATTAATCTGATTATTGACCTGATCATTGACCACTTTTGATAGCTATATAAGCAATGAATCTCTTAGCTGTAGAAAAGCATGTAATAACAAGCATCTGAATAATCAAGAATAAATAAAATAAAAACTTTCATCTCAATCCTTCTCTTATTGCTAATTTCCCTTTCCCTACCTTTAAGTATCTGAACATCTTAAAGATAAAAGATTACTTGTTGGCCTTTTCCTGACATATATAATTGTACATTTGAAAATTATTTGAATAAACGTGATTAAAAAGCACAAGTTGATATCTGATATTGAATTTTAAGAGCGCCGATGTGAAGCATAGAATTATACCAGTGGTGATTAATTATTGACAATATAGACTATCCCTCTACCTTCAGATTCCCCAGTTATCTTTGAAAAGAATAGCAACTGAGATATTTTATGAGACTGATCTTGCACATTGAATCCATACTCATTCAATTTGCTCTTTAAAGTTGAATTCCCCTTTGGTTATTTTCATCACCCTACAATCCTGTTCTCCCTTGCTATCTGTTAGCTTGTTACTCCAACTCATAACAGTAATAAATTTTCTAACCAGTAAAAAAGACCTTTTATAGTTAACAAAGTTTTAAACAATGGTTTTTATATTCTTCAAGATCAATTTAGAACAATTCTCAATGATTATTTTGTTCATGATATATGACTCAAAAAATATTATAAACAACCTGATTGGTTGCCTTTTGTGGTAATACCAATCTAAATAATTAGCAAAAATCAAGTATAAATAAATACATTATTCCCAAACCAAAGGTATCTTCAATTAACATGAATAATTATTTTTTAAATCAAAACATTCAAAATGTCTTCTATACTCTCTATGAGTGTTGGATTAAAAACTATCCAAATGCTACTCTGACTATTGAAAAACAAACCACCATAACTGATAACAGTGGAACACATACTGTTATTAGACCAAAGAAAACTACTACCAGAAGAGAAAAAATTGGTAGCAAAATGAATAAATATTTGTTAAAAAGTATAATAGCAGCTATACTTTCATCTTTTAGCATAATTGGAAAAACAATTCAAGAAATCTTGCCCATAGACAAAAATCTGTCATATGAAAGGCAATTAAAACTCTATGGTCATCTTGGAGAAATCATAGAAGATATAAAACTTATAAAGAAAACAACTTCAGAAATACAGACAGAAATCTTAGACATTATATGGTTAGATGTTCCAAGAGTTTTAACTATTGCTAGAAGAACCAAAACTCTAATACAAAGATTTAGTCTCTTGGATACAAAACTTATTTCACCTCAAGTATTATATACTCTATCCACAAAAAACTTTAACAAACTAGTTAGCTTTGAGTTAGATAAAACTCTTCAAATAGATTATATCATGAATAGCTTGATTTTGCCAGAGCTCAATTTCTTTGGAAAGAATGATATTACAATTAAAACTTATACTTCTTATTAATTATCAAATATATTAGTTACTAATGTCATATAATTAGCCACTCTATTTTTAGAAAATAATCATTGACCACTTTTAATAATTATATAAATAATAAATCTCTTAGCTGTAGAAAAACATGTAAGAATCAAAAGAAAAAAAAGAAATAAAATAACAACTTTTATCTTAATCATTTTTTTATTATTAATTTTTTTTCTCTACCTTCAAATATCTGAACATTTTAAGATAAAAATTACTTGTTGGTTATTCTTTACCCTTTTTCTAAAATGTGTAATTGCAGCATTTGAAAATTATTGAATAAAACATAATTAAAGAGTACATCTGATACCTAATATTGAATTCTAAGAGCATTGATGTAAGGCATAGAAATATACCAGTGTGTAATTATTTGTTGACAGTACAGACTATTTCTCTATTTTCAGATTTTTTGGTTATCTTTTGAAAAGTATAGCAACTGAGATATTTTATGAGACTGATCTTGCACATTGAATCCATACTTATTCAATTTATTCTTTGAAATTGAATTCTTTTTGATTCTTTTTATCATCCTACAATTTTGTTTTCTTTTGCTATTTGTTAGCTTGTTACTCCAACCCATAACAGTGCATTTATTTATACTTAATTTTTGCTGATTATTTGAGTTGGTATTACCACAACAGACAACCAATCAGGTTGTTTATAATATTTCTTGAGTTGTGTACCATAAACAAGATGATCAATGAAGATTGTTCTAGATTGTTCTTAAAGAATATAAGAACTATTTTTCAAAATTTGTTAATTAAAAAGAGTCCTTTCCACCAGTTAGAGAATTTATCTCTATAAACATTGTCTCTATCTAAATAATATTTTAATATCAAGTTACCAATACTTAAGGAAAGTGTTTTATAAGTTTTCTTTTTTTTAAGCTTTTTTTGAAACTGTTTTATTTTTTCAAAGACAATTATTTGTGCTTTTACCAATGAGTCAAGAATAGTACTAAGTCTTTTTTGCAAAATGTCTTTATAATTCTTTATTGTGATTTCTTCAAAGAGTATTGTTTCAATGTTAGTTTCTATTACTAGTGTTGCCATGTGTTCATAGAGTAGATAAAAAGGTTTTATAACTTGTTATGTTATGATTTACAGTTTTATAAGCAAACAAAGCTGAAAGCAGTATTTTGTTTTATAAGTTTGTTTTTTCACTGGTTTTGGCTAAGGTTTCACATAATGTTCTATTAAAACATTTCACTAGACAGTTTGTTTGAGGGTGGTAAAAGAAGGAAAGTTTATAACATATTCCTATTTTTCTGCAAAGTTTTTCAACCAATATACTGCAAAAAGCTTTTTCTCTATTAGATAAAAGTTTTTTGGGACAGTTATGACAGCAGATAATAGCTTCATAAATAAAGTTGGCTATTGAGACTGCTGTTTGGTCTGGAGTGGCTTTTGCTTCTACCCACTTTGTAAGATAGTCAGTAGCTGTGATAATATATCTATTGCTATCAGAATTTATTGTTAAGAATCCAACAACATCTATAACAATTTTGGGAAGTGTAGGTGAAAAAAACCTCTTTTTCTCTTCTAAAATTTATGACCATGACTAGAGCTAAGAGTAAAAAAATTGCAAACATTACTTTTTCTATTGTAACTAATAAAGTTTCAACATGAGAGAATCTCTCTGTTATTGAAATAGTTAGACAAAACGTTCTGGCTATATTTCTTTTAAAAGACACTGGTGAAAAACTGCCTTTAGCAGCTTCTGGTTTATTTTCTTCTCCTTTGACTGGAAGTTTTTTTCCAGTCAAAGTTCCTTCAAAAAGGCACATTCAGATTAGTCCTAGTGTTGTTTTTACTACTTTAAAAAGCCCAAAAATTTTTAATAACAGACCAGTCAACAAGTTGGTCTTTTTTGCTCTTATCACTACCACTACTTCTATTACTATTACTGCTTCACAAATGGCTGTGAAAGCCAAAAATTCCAAAAAACAGCAGCAGGCAGTTGCAACTGCTATGATGGCACTGAACCCCTTTGTGGTTCCAGATAAGATCTTGGAAAAGATCTCCACAGTAGCAGTCAGCTCTTTTCCTAATATGGATGGTAACAACAATGACACATCTCACAAGATAAGAAAAAATTAACCACAGGCTGTGTTGCCTGATGTGGTACTCTCTAGCAGATCTTTATTTGTCATAGAAGCAAAACAGTCCATCACTCTAGATGATCTCAAAGATTGGGCTAATCAGATAAAAATGGAATCAACTGCTCTTCTTCCAGTTTCTAGCACTGCTGATGGTAGTGCTTGGGAGAATGTAAATAGTCATCAAAAATTCTCTGGTTGGATGGCCTCCAATTTTGTGTCTAGTAGTACATTTAAGATCAAAATGGCCTTGCTTAGTTCCTTATTTTAGCTGTTGCCTGGTTGTATTGGGCTTAAGTCAGTTTCACAAGATGCTATCAAGTTGTTCTGTATGAAATTTGCATCTCAGAAGAGTCTAAATGGTGCCATCAAAGTGGCCATTGGTGAAGAAGTTTTTCTGATCACTCTTAAAATTGTGTGGTCTTCTGGTGTGGCTTCTGTATCTTTCCCTCCTTTGTCTGTTGCACTTTGTGATGTTTTCTTGGGTGATAACATCAAAGCTGCTCTTGGCATTTTTGGTGTTGTTATTTCTGTTAAGTTGAAGCCAGCTGGCTTGTGGCAATAAGCTGTGGTTCACTTCAAAGACATTTCTTCTGCTGCTGAGACCCTCAAACACTGGTCTGTGCTGGTTATAAAAGATAGTGTCAGAATTTTTTCTGTAGTTAACCAAAGAGAGGTTATTGCTTCAAGAGATGTATTTAAAGTTAAGCTGGTTAATCTTTCTTTTGGTTGTACTGCCTTTAAGATTAGTAATTTGGTTTCCCAGGTTGGTAGCCAAACCTGTTTCATTCCTCAATCTCCTGATTTATACTGACATCAATGTTTTGCTGTGGTTATCTTTAATTTTCTGGAATCTTTAGACAATGCTGTGTCAAAAACTGGTACCTTATGTGATTGCTGTATCTTGTAAGAAACTCTTAAATGCTGTTACTGCTACAGGTGTCAAGGTTTGGATCATTTAACTGTGGATTGCAAGATGTCACTGCCTCTTCCTCCCCAACTCTATTGGTAGTCCCAAAGTTTTCAAGTCTTCATTCACTGGAGCTAAGTCTTATGTTAAAGCTGTTGCCTTTGTGGTTCCTCTTGCTGCTGCTGGTATAAATCTGGTTCTTGACTCAACCCCCAAAGTTGTGATACCCATGGTTTCTGACATCTTTCTTGTTTTAATTACTGTTGTTGAATCTAGATTGGTTTTTATGAAATCTCATCTCAATGAGTTGGCATTGTTGGTTAAGTTTATAATTGAACCTGTTGGTTCTCTGGTTGTGCTGGTTACCAAACTGCTGTCTACTCCACCAGCTGTGGACATAACATTAAGAAAAAGTGTGGTTGGTTTGGAAAGACAAGTTAAAGCTATGATTGCTGTGGCTTTTATGTTGAATAGAGATGTTAAGTCTCTGACAAAAAAGTGTGATTGGATCTCCTTGGAAGATGTATCTAATAATAATAATATGGATAATAATGATAATAAAGTTAAAAACTTTTCAGTCTATAATGACACCTTTGATATGATCATGCAACTGTGAAAGGATCAGCCTCTTAGTATTAAATCCAATCTTGATCAGACTGTTAAGTGAATGAGTGGTATGATTAAGAATAGTCATGAGCTTGTTAGCATTATGGGTAAGATATACGAGTTTGATATGTTCAATACATTAGGTAGCAAAGGTAGTACTAGTGTGTAATTAAGGCTTTCTGCTTGTGGTTAGCTGCATTTTGTAATTTTGTATTATTGAATAAGCTGGCATTATAAAACTGCCACATTACTGTGGACTTAACTAATAAATAACTGGTGTGACTATATATTAACAAAAAAAAAAAATCTATACCAATTCTGTCAAATGGTTGGCCAACAAAGATTGGAAAGATATTTTTCTTCTGGTTGGGTTTTCTTTTTCTTTAGCAGATATTACAGGTTTTAATGTACTTAATAATGGCTTTTCCTAAAATAGACAAATAATAGCAAGCTAAAGTTTTCTGAATTGTTTTTGTTTTTCCAAAGTGTCTAGCTAATAGAACAGTATGCATGTTGTAAATCACAATTTCTTTTTCTTCAAATCTAATAACTCTCTGAAGATGATTAAAATCTTTTCTATTTCTTTTATACAGTTGGTTCTTGTAAATCAAATACAATTAAAGAAGAAAAAAACTCTTTTTCTCTTAATTTTCATAACCATGACTAGAGCTAAAAGTAAAAAAGTTGCAAACAGTACTTTTCCTATAGTAACTAATAAAGTTTCAACACAAAAAAGTCTCTCTGTTATTGAAGCAACTAGACAAAACATTCTGACTACATTTTTTTTAAAAAATATTAATGAAAAGCTGTTTTTAGTGACTTCTGGTTCATTTTTTTACCTTTGGCTGGTGGTTCTTCTCCAGTCAAAGTTTTTTTCAAAAGACACACTTGGGTTAATTTTAGTGTTGTCTCTACTACTTCTAAAAGCCCAAAGATTTTTAATAACAAACCAGTTAACAAGCTGGTCTTTCCTACTCTCACAACTCCCATTACTACTATTACTACTACTGCTTCACAAATGATTATGAATGCAAAAAATTCCAAAAAACAGCAGCAGGCAGTCACAACTGCTATGGTCACACCAAACCACTTTGTGGTTTTAGATAAGATCTTGGATAAGATTTCCACAACAACAGCCAGCTCTTTTTCTGATAAAAATGGCAACAACAATGGCATATCTCCAAGATCAACTACTGGCTGTGTTGCCTGATGTGTTACTCTCTAGCAGATCATTGCCAATTCCAGAAACAAAACAGTTCATCATTTCAGATGATCTCAAAGATTAGACTGATCAGATGGAAATGGAATCAACTGTTCCTCCTCCAGTTTTTGGTGTTGTTAATGATGATGCTTGAGAAAATGTGAATGGTTATCAAAAATTCTCTGGTTAGATGACCTCCAATCTAGTATCTGGTGCTACATTTAAGATCAAGATGGCTTTGCTTAGTTCTTTGTTTCAGTTGCTGTCTGGTTGCATTGGGCTTAAGTCTGTTTTAAGAGATGCTGTTAAGTTGTTCTGTGTAGAATTTGCATCTCAGAAGAGTCTAAATAGTGCCACCAAAGTGGCCATTGGTAATGAGGTTTTTTTGACCACTTTTAAGATTGCATGGTCTTCTGGTGTGGTCTTTGTTTCTTTTCTTTCTTTGTTGGTTGCACTTTATGATATGCTTTTGAGTATATCTTCTAATAACATCAAAACTGCTCTTGGCATTTTTGGTGTTGTCACTTCTGTTAAGTTAAAGCCTGCTGGCTTATGGCAATATGCTGTGGTTTATTTCAAAGACACTTCTTCTGCTGCTAATGCTCTTACTTACTGGTCTGTGCTGGTTAGAAAAAATAGTATTAGAATTCTCTCTGTTGTTAACCAAAATGATGTTATTTCTTCAAGAAATGCTTTTAAGGCTAAGTTGGTTAATTTTCTTTTTGGCTGTACTGGCTTTGAGATAAATGATTTGGTCTTCCAAGTTGGTGGCTGTACATGTTTCATTCTTTACTCTCCTGAATTATACCAATGTTAATGCTTTGCTGTAGTTATTTTTGATTCTTTGGAATTTTTGAATGTTGCTGTGTCAAAAACTGGTATCTTGTATGGTTGCCATATTTGGTGAGAAACTCTTGGATGTTGCTGCTGCTACAGATGTCAAGACTTGAATTATTTGGCTGTGAACTGCAAGATGTCACTTTCTTTCTTACCCAAAATCTCTTTTAACACTTTTTTTTTTTTTTGTTAACATATAGCCATGCTGGTCTTTTATTAGTTTAGCCATACTTACAGAGCATGACTTTTTTATAAAGCCAACTCACTTAATAATTTAAATTACAAGATGTGGCTAATCACTAAGTGGTTATGCCTAACTACATACTAGTATAACCAGAAAATCTATGGGATATCACACTACTACACAAAGTACTCTTACCACATAAAACATTAATCAATATGTTATTACCCTATGTAAATAACTCACCTATTCTTACTATGTGTCTACTAGTATTCCTACCCCCATCTCTTGATGTATTATGTATGTTAGAGCCATCATATGAATTTCTCTTGACTCTATTATCAATATTCTTGGATTTTTTCCATTTAGTTTGCAATCTGCACCATTCTTCCCACAATTTATTCCTTGCCTGAGTAACTGTCCATTTACATATCTTAACTAATATGTTATTGTTAGTCTTTAGGTTGATGTTAGCAAAAGCATTGATCCTTCCAAATTGCTTATTGACCAATCTTTTACATAGCATATCTATGTTGGATGATGACATAATGTATTCACTAGACAACACAATCTTCTCATTAGTGTTTAGGGCTTTTTGCCCACCTCCTACAGCCTGTAATAGGCACTGTATCCACTTATTTTTTACATCATTAATTAGTATCTTGCCCTCTTGGGTATTCAGAGAGCATTTCTAAAAGTGCTGGTTAGTTTCTACTTTCCTATGACATATTTTGCAAAGATTGTTTAGGTATACAAAGAGATATCAATTGTATAGCACCTTTGCTATTGGCAGCATGTTGTGAAATAATTTCATAAAAAATGTATGCATTGTTGATGAACCAGCTGAGGTGAAGCCTAATGACATTTTACCATCTCAGTTCCAGATCTTGGTTGTGCACATTCAATCTATATCTTGGTCAAAAGACACTATTGTCTCTTAGATTTTGTTATTGTCTATCCAATTCAAAGCTGCTTAAAAACTAATCTGTTTGTTCAGAAAATGTCTAATATTTAAATCCAATTCAACTCCTCTGCAAAAGGGAATATATGCAGTCTCATTAGCATTATAGATCCACTTCACAGTATCAAGAGTAGTAGACTCTTTGGCTAGTTTGTTAGCCTTCTCATTTTCCAATATACCAATATGAACAGCTACTTTGTTCATGTTGAGTTCAATCTTTTTTTCACTTATAATTGCTCTGATTGCATTCCATGTGTGCCAGTTTGAAGTTTTGAGTTGGTTTCTAATAGACAGGGGAGAATTTTTGGACAATCATCTTTGAGCTGTTGCCATCACCACTTGACTATCCATGTTTATTGTTAGTTTGCATCTATAAGGTACTGCTTTCAAGACCAACAATACAGCCTTTGCCTCTGTTTTCATTGATGATAATGTTTCATCAATTACTACACCAAATTTGGCCTCTATTCCATGTGTTATGAAAGCAGCTGCTCTTCTTGCTTCCTTAGAACCAGCTCTTACTAATGAGCCATCTGTTGATATTTCAATTTCTTTTCTGAGTCTTAACTTCTCTCATACACTTCTTCATTGTGGTAGTAGAATGTCAGGGATGTGGATGTAAATAGTGTCTCTTTGCATTGTTTTCAAATCATCTGGTATTAGGTTAGTCAGTTTGTATATTTCCACTGTCTTACATTGTGTTACATCAATGTTTCTGTACTCATCCATAATAATTGTAGACTCTAAAATCTTGAATCATCTGAGAATTCTACCACTATTATTTTGTCTGTACTTCCTTGTGAAGTCCATCCATGTCATCAATGACTCATCTTTGTTCTGTATCTAATACAAGTACAAAATGTTTTCCTTCCTTAGTAAGCTTCTAACTTTAATGTAGGTTTCATTTGAAGGTATAATAGACTCAATCAAGTATGCCTGTGGTCTTGAAAATTCAGGTATTCCATGTGTGTTACCACTGTTTCTGAATGAGATGCCTCTTTTTTCTATTATCTGTATGATGTTTGCTATAAGATTAACCTCTGGCTTAGATCATTTATTAGTGAGGTATTCAAGTACATTATAGGCTGACTATTTTTGTGCCTGTAAGTTGGCTAGTCTGATTTTTGTAGTTATTCCAACAATATCAGCACTGTTCAATCTAATTAACAAATCTGTGATCTTGTTTTTTGCTTGTATGTCATCAATTTTGAACAAGTTATACAAGGATAAGTGATACATGACACTGGCTGGGAAATCAACTAAGAGTTTTGCCTTTTTCTTTACAGTGGCTGAAATTTTTGAAGTCCATTTCCTAGTCTAGCTATTAGGAATATGAGTCAACTAAGATCTGAATTCAATAGCTGGACTAAGTACACTGTTAAAAATGTAGATGATCTGTTTCTCAATTATGTGTTTTTTCCTAATAACTGCACACACTGCTTCAATGTCAGATCCTATCATTTTTAGAATGGTTTCATTTTTTCTATCTGCTCTGATCCATACTCCCAAATATCGGATACATGTAGATGGATCCAACAATTTCAAGATTTGTTTGTCTGGACCAAATTTTAATGGCTCAACCATCAATAATTTCCCTTTGGAGAGTCTGACCACCATTGTTTCAGTCTTATCTAAGTTGATCTCAATATCTACCATTCTAAAAAAGAAGTTGGCTGTGTTCAAAATACTTTGCATTCCTTGTCTTGAATTAGCTATCTACACTGTGTTATTAACAAAGGCAAGATGATTTACTGATACTAACAGAGATTGTGTATTTAATTGATTATCCCACTTTTTCTACTCAGCTGTTAGTTTGTATCTCTGACTATAATTGGCTTGTTTTACTTTGTACAGTAAGGGGTCATAAAAAATTCTCCACATAATAGGTGAGCTTGTTTCCCTCTGATCCAAACCATCTTGTACTTGATATTCATCACTTAACCCAAATTTAGTTATGATCCTATTGCTTCTATTGTTGTACATCAAGCCAAACAGCTCAGTAAATCTATAGTTCATCTTAATTCTCTTTAGTACAGCTTCCATGGGTTTCCATCCCACTGAATCATATGTCTTTTTTATGTCCTGAAATGTAAACCAAGTCTCCTTATCAAATTCTCTTGCATGTTCAGCTACAGCATTAATTACATAAATAGGTACTGCTGTGGAGGTATTCTTTAATACTGAAGTATTGTAACTTTTTAGGACATTGTGGAGTTCACATGCTTTTGATATTCTGGCAGTTAGAATCTTTGTTAAGATTTTTCTGGTGCTTTCAATGAGTGTGATTGGCCTGGTGATGTCAATATTGCCACCTTATTCTTTTGGCTTTGGAATCAGTATAATTTGTGCTACTCTCCACTTCTCAGGCATGTTTGCTGCTTTAATGCAAGCATTAAGCAATGTTTTTAGTTTAAACTTGGTATTAGGCCCAGCCTTCCTCCAGAGTTCAGCTTGAATGCCTGATGAGCCAGGAGCTTTGTTATGGGGTGTGTGGCTCAATATGCGTTCAAATTCCTCATTTGTTATTTCATCTATTACACCATCAAAAGCATGATCTGAAATGCTCTTAATCAGCTCAAATCTGTGTTCCCAACTTTTCCATAGGTCAGGCTCAAGAATTTTTGTTTTAGTCCACCCTTGGGCTTTTTTGTTAACTAGCTTTTTAATTTCATCAGGATCATCATGAAATTTGTCTTCTTCAATGACATGGTCTAGTACAATTTTTTGTCTTTTTCTGTTCATGATGCTTTTGATCATAGCTCCTTTGTTTAGATCAAAGTTTTGTTGTCTCCTAATGATATTGTCCACTATCTGTCTCTGCTATTGTAGCCTGATTCTAGCTCGCAGTGTTAATCTGTATTCTTTCTTAATTTTGAGTAATTCCATAATTAGCTTATCCTTTGGGAGAGTCATCAGATATGCATTAACTGTCTCAAGTTTCAGCTGTTTCCATTTGGTCAACAACTGCATAATATTGTTATCATGTATATCTGCATTGTTTACTCTTATTAGTTTAATTATATCAGCAACAATCTTAACAAACTTGTAATCTATGCATTCTTTCTTTGTGTGTGCAGATTGGGCTCCTACTTTCCTTTTTGGTAGACACTCAGCAGCTTGTAACACAGTCTCCTTGATTGTAAGCCACATCTGGTTTAGATCATCATTGCTGTTATCTATTGATTTTTTTTGTGTTTTATCTATTAGTTGATCAGTTTCTCTAGCATAGATTTTTCATTGCATTCCAGATGCCTTTTTAGCATCAATTATAGTTGTGCTACATTTCTTTCTTCCAGATCTAGATTTTTTAGTACCTGCCAAGATTCTATTAGATCAGATGATTGTTATCACTGCTTTGTGATCTGTGCTAAAAGATTTATTAACATTAATTACCCCAATGTTTGTAACCAGTGAGGCTGTAACTGCATCAGTAAACACATAGTTCAATTTTTTTTGTACTCTATTTGATGCCCATGTCTTTTCTGGATTGTTTGTTGCATATGCCTCATGTGTATCCACTAAATTTATATGTTGTAATGTTGTAGCAGTTGGACAAACTTTGGCTTTATTTGTAGCATATGTTTTCTCAAGTGACTTGGATGACAGATCTTTATTCAAATCGCCTGCAACTATGATTATCTCTTTGTTTTGCACAATGTCTTCCAAAAGTTTCCTAATTTTTTTAGCCACTGCTCTCTCAGTAGGCGATTTGGAAGCAGACATGTACAGTCCTACTATATGTACACTAACTTTTCCTCTAAATTTTAACCAAAAAATACATTCTTTTCTTTTGTTGGAGTCATTTTAGTTTCTGTAACAATTACAAAGTCAAATTGTTCCTTAATAACCCAACATATCACCTCTTCAGCTTTACCAGGATTATTAAGCCCTCTAATATTAACAGTACCAATTTTCCAAGTGTTGTTATTGGAGTAGTTCTGTTCTATGTTGAAATCAGGTGTGCTACACATCATCTGTTTCCATGGTTTTAGATTCTCCAACAGTAGAACTGCTTCAGTTACTCTGTTTTTTTACTTGCTTCAATAATTCCAGAATGGATTCCAAGGTTTTTTTAATTTCTTTGATTTCCAATTCTGGATTGTATGTCTCTTTTTTCCCTGCTGGGGTAGATTTAAATGTAGTACTTCAGCTTAGTAACCCAATTTTTACCACTTCTTTTTCTTCTGAAGTGTCACTTGGCTGTTGAGTAACTATTAATTTTTTTCTTTTTTCTAATGTCACTCCAAGTTTGGCAGCAACTGCATTCAGCAGTTTTGTCATTTCATCAACCTGCTGTCTCAATTCATTAATTTCAGCCTTCTATAATTGGTTGACTCTTTTTTTTAATTGTTCTTCTCTATTGTTCCCTTGTGTACCAGGTTTCTGAATATTGTTTGGATTGGTGTTATTTTGGTTATGGGACAGTCTAAGTATGGCCATATTAGCATATAATCTTCTACCAAAGGCTTTGATGTTTTTCTCTGGAACATTCCTCTTAACATACAGTTTTGCTAACCTAATATTGTTGGTAACTTTCTTGGTATCTCCTTCTTTCTTCTTATGCAGAATTGGACATTTTGAGACCAAATGCTCTACCTGGTAACAGAAGTGGCACTCTTTAGCATTAGTTGGCACCCAGTGGACCATTGTGTCATCAATTACCAAAGGCTTTTTGGTGGCATTGTTGTGGCTAGCTTTACTGTCAAATCCTATGTAAACACAGTCCATTTTTGTATAATTTTTACTAGTTCTTGGAATAAAGCAAGACTGGGCTTTGATTTGATCTAAAGTGGTGCTCAAATAATGAACAGTATAGTTTTGTGGTAGACCTACCAATTTAGCTTTCCAGGTTTTTCTCTGCTCAATGATTTTTTGGGTTCCAACCATTGAGTAAATTCTGACTGCATTTTTTCTGACCATAGTTGACCATTGATCTACAGCTCTTGTTGCTTCTTCTTGGTTGTTATATTCAACCACTGCTGATTGCCATTTGCCGGCTACTCTGATTTGGATATTTTTGACCTTACCAAATTCTTTTATGGCAGCCCCCACCTCTCTGTCAGAGATGCCCAAGAGAATATCTCTCACCAGGACCTTTTTTTGACCAGCCATTTGGATGTTAACACCATTAGTAACCATCAAAAATGATTCAATATTATTATTTGCCAAGATTTCTCTGGCTTGGTCTTTTCCAGCCACTTGGGAAAAATCAATCCTAATTTCTTGGTTTCTAGCCATTACAGCCCTCAAAAGGTACTTAACATCTTTCAAGAGATCATAAATTCACCCCACTTTCTTTCCCATAATCTTTTCAGATATATCTAATGCCTGCACAAAAAGTACATGCCTTTTGGTTCCATGGACTATCATTCTCTATCCTTTCTCCTGGTTTGCTTCCATAAGCATGGGTTTTTTGCCAAGTGATTTACTAGTGTATTGGCCTGGACTTGGACTAGCCATTCTACTTGATAGACTTGATTCTGAGTTTTCCATGTCTTCTGCAGCATCATCCATATTAGGCTTATCTCTGTTGGTGTCAAATGGATTGTTCATTTGCTCAATATTTTCTATCGCAGAATTTTTTCTGTTGATCTTATCCAAAATATCAGGATTGCACTTTCTCAAAGCTGCTTCTATTTGTGCAGCTCTTTTCCTGTCTTTTTTAAGTGTTTTGGATGGTTTATCCATTTTTTCAGGGACTTTGAGGCTCTTTTTTCACCAGTCCAGGCTTCTATTTGAAATTTGTTGCTGTTTCCACCTTTGTTAAACATCAGTTGCAAAACAAAATTGTTGGTTTGAACAGATGTGGTTTCAGGTGAGTTTTCTTTAGATATTTGGTTGAATTTTTCAGTTAGTCTTTTTACACTTATTCTTCCAATGTGTCTGTATTTTTTGTTGGCCTTTTTCTCTAATCAGTTAGCTGTTATTGGAGAAAAGTCTGCTGCTCTCCTATGTGGAGCTGTTCTTTTTGATGTGTTAGCTATTCTAAAGGATGTATCGTCTCTATTACTTGTGTTTACACTTCCAAGTGGTCTATTGGTAGTTTTAAATCTGAATGGAGACATAATAAATCTTGCAGTTTCCACAGTTAATGAGTTTCATGGAATAATGTTACTGTCTTCTCTTTCAGCAGTGGAAGTTATGTTTCCCTCCACTTGGTATTCACTATCAATAGTCTCTACACTTGTACTTCTTTGCATGACTGGTATCACTTCCCTGTTAATGTTGTTATCAGACACTTTTAAGTTTGTTGTGATAATAATAATAATATATTATAATGTTATGGTTGAAACCTATACTTCTTATTAATTATCACATGTATTAGCCATTGATGTCATATGATTAGCCACACTATTTTTAGAAAGTGATTATTGATCTGATCAATGACCTGACCGTTGATCTGATCAATGATCTGATCAATAACCTGATCATTGACCTGATCATTGATCTGATTATTGACTACTTTTGGTAGCAATATAAGTGATAAATCTCTTAGCTGTAGAAAAGTATGTAATAACAAGCATCTGAATAATCAAAAATAAATAAAATAACAACTTTCATCTCAATCCTTCTCTTATCACTAATTTTTTTTTCCCTATCTTCAAGTATTTGAACATCTTAAAGATAAAAGATTACTTGTTGGCCTTTTCCTGACATATATAATTGTAGCATTTAAAAATTATTTGAATAAACATGATTAAAAAGCAGAAGTTGATATCTGATATTGAATTCTAAGAGCGCCGATGTGAAGCATAGAATTATACCAGTGGTGATTAATTATTGACAGTATAGACTATTCCTCTACTTTCAGATTCCCCAGTTACCTTTGAAAAGAATAACGACTGAGATATTTTATGAGACTGATCTTGCACATTGAATCCATACTCATTCAATTTGCTCTTTAAAGTTGAATTCCCCTTTGGTTATTTTGATCACCCTACAATCCTGTTCTCTCTTGCTATCTGTTAGCTTGTTACTCCAACCCATAACAGTAATAAATTTTCTAACCAGTAAAAAGGACCCTTTATAGTTAACAAAGTTTTAAACAATGGTTTTTATATTCTTCAAGATTAATTTAGAACAATTCTCAATGATTATTCTGTTCATGATACATGACTCAAAAAATATTATAAACAACCTGATTGGTTGCCTTTTGTGGTAATACCAATCCAAATAATCAGCAAAAATCAAGTATAAATAAACACACCATTCCCAAAACAGAGGTATCTTCAATCAACATGAACAATTATTTCTTAAATCAAAACATTCAAAATGCTTTCTATACTCTCCATGAATACTGAATCAAAAATTATCCAAATGCTACTCTGACTATTGGAAAACAAACCATCATAACTGATAACAGTAGAACACATACTGTTATTAGACCAAAGAAAACTACTACCAGAAGAAAAAAAATTGGTAGCTAAATGAATAAGTATTTGCTAGAAAGCATAACAGCAGCAATACTTATATTTTCCATAACAATTGGAAAAACGATTAAAGAAATCTTGCCCATAGACAAAAACTTGTCATATGAAAGGCAACTAAAACTCTATAGTCATCTTGGTGAAATCATAGAAGAAATGAAGCTCATGAAAAAAACAATTTCAGAGATACAAATGGAAATTTTGGGCATTATACATTTAGATGTTTCAAGAGTTTTGACCATTGTAAGAAGAGCAAAAACTCTTATACAAAGATTTGGTTTCATGGATACAAAGCTTATTTTGTCTCAAGTACTATACACTCTATCCACAAAAGACTTTAACAAATTAGTTAGTTTTGAGTTAGACAAAACCCTTCAATTAGAATATCTTATAAATAGCTTGATTTTGCTGGAGCTCAATCTTTTTGGAGAGGATGATGTTATGGTTGAAACTCATAATTTTTATTAGTTATCATATGTATTAGCCACTGATGTTATATAATTAGCCACTCTATTTTTAGATAGTGATCATTGACCTGATCAATGACTTGACCATTGACCACTTTCATTAGCTATATAAGTAATAAGTCTTTTAGCTGTAAAAAATCATCTTTCAGACAAGAATCAAATAAATAAAAATAACAACTTTCATCTCAATTACTCTCTTATCGCTAATTTCTCTTTCCCTACTTTCAAGTATTCAAACATTTTATGATAAAAAATTACTTGTTGGCCTTTTCCTGTTTGAATAATTGTAGTATTTGAAGACTATTTGTATAAACATGACTGAAGAGCACAAGTTGATACCTGATATTAAATTCTAAAAGTGTCGACGTGAAGACATAGAATTAATACCAGTGGTGATCAATTGTTGATAGTACAGACTATTCCTCTACCTTCAGATTCTCTTGTTACCTTTTGAAAAAAATAGTGACTAAGATATTTTATGAGACTGATCTTGCACATTGAATCCATACTCATTTAATTTGCTCATTAAAGTTGAATCCCCTTTGATTATTTTCATCACCCTACAATCCTGTTTTCTTTTGCTATCTGTTAGCTTGTTACTCCAACCCATAACAACAGTAACTTCTGATGGCAACAAATACATTATCACAGCTACTGACTATTTTACAAAGTGAGTAGAAGCAAGAGCCACCCCAGATTAAACAGCAGTTTCCATTGCCAATTTCATTTATGAAAATATCATCTGCTGTCATGGCTGCCCCAGAGAACTTTTATCTGATAGAAGAAAAGCTTTTCTCAGTACACTGGTTGAAGAACTTTGTAGAAAATGGAAATACGTCACAAACTTTCCTCCCCTTATCACCCACAAACAAATGGCTTAGTGGAACGTTTCAATAGAACACTGTGTGAAACCTTAGCCAAAACAAGTGAAGAAACAAACTTATGGGACAAAGTACTGTCTTCAGCTTTGTTTGCTTATAGAACTGTAAATTATGACATAACAAGTTATGAACTTTTTTATCTGCTCTATGGACAAATAGCAACACTACCAATAGAAACTGATATTGAGACACTACTATTTGAAGAAATCACAATAGAGAATTACAAAGACATTTTGCAAAGAAGACTTGGTACCATTTTTGACTCATTGGTAAAAGCACGAATAGTTGCTTTTGAAAAGATAAAACAGTTTCAAAAAAAGCTTAAAAAAAAGAAAACTTATAAAACACTTTCTTTAAGTGTTAGTGACTTGATATTAGAATACCCTTCAGACACAAACAATGTCTATGATGATAAATTTTCTAGCCAGTAGAAAAGACCCTTTATAGTCAACAAAGTTCTAAACAATGGTTTTTATATTCTTCAAGATCAATCTGAAACAATCTTTAATGATTGACTTGTTCATAGCACATAACTCAAGAAATACTACAAACGATCTGATTGGTTGCCTGTTGTGGTAATACCAACTCAAATGATCAACAAAAATCAAGTATAAATAAACGCACCATTCCCAAAACAGAGGTATCTTCAATTGACATGAACAATTATTTTCTGGATCAAAACATTCAAAATGCTTTCTATACTCTTTATGAATATTGGATTAAAAACTATCCAAATGCTACTCTGACTATTGGAAAACAAACTACAATAACTGACAACAATGGAACACATACTGTTATCAGACCAAAGAAAACAACTACCAGAAGAGAAAGAATTGGTGGCAAAATGAATAAGTATTTGCTGGAAAGTATAACAGCAGCAATACTTGCACCTTCCATCACAATTGGAAAAACAATTAAAAAAATCTTGTCCATAGACAAAAACTTGTCATATGGAAGACAACTAGAACTCTATGGTTGCCTTGGTGAAATCATAAAAGACATGAAGCTCATGAAAAAAACAACTTCTGAAATACAAGTGGAAATTTTGAACATTGTACAATTAGATGTCCCAAGAGTTTTGACCATTGTAAGAAGAGCCAAAACTTTAATACAAAGATTTGGTCTTTTAGATATAAAACTCATTTCGCCTCAAGTATTATACACCCTATCTACAAAAGACTTTAATAAATTAGTTAGCTTTGAGTTAGATAAAACTCTTCAAATAGATTATACTATAAATAGCTTGATTTCACTGGAGCTTAATTTCTTTAGAGAGGATGATATTACAGTTAAAACCTATACTTTTTATTATTTATCATATGTATTAGTCACTAATGTTATATGATTAGCCACACTATTTTTAGAAAGTGATCATTGACCTGATCAATAACCTGACCATTGACCTAATCATTGACTTAGTCGTTGATTTGATTATTGACCACTTTTGACAGCTATATAAGCAATGAATCTCTTAGCTGTAGAAAAGCATGTAATAACAAGCATTTGAATAATCAAGAATAAATAAAATAACAACTTTCATCTCAATCTTTCTCTTATCGCTAATTTTTTTTTTCCTACCTTCAAGTATCTGAACATCTTAAAGATAAAAGATTACTTGTTGGCCTTTTCCTGATGTATATAATTGTAGTATTTGAAGATTATTTGAATAAACATAACTGAAAAGCACAAGTTGATACCTGATATTAAATTCTAAGAGCACCGATGTAAGGCATAGAATTATACCAGTGGTGATCAATTGTTGACAGTACGGACTATCTCTCTACCTTCAAATTCTCCAGTTACTTTTGAAAAGAATAGTGACTGAGATATTTTATGAGACTAATCTTGCACATTGAATCCATACTCATTCAATTTGCTATTTAAAGTTGAATTCCCCTTTGATTATTTCCATCACCCTATAATCCTGTTCTCTCATGCTATCTGTTAGCTTGTTACTCCAATCCATAACAATATAATCAAACAAATAAGAGTAAACAATGCAGATATGCATGATAACAATGTTATGTAGCTAGTGGCCAAATGAAAACAATTGAAACCTGAAACAGTTAATGCATATCTGATGACTCTTCTAAAAGATAAGCTTATTATAGTGTTATGGTTGAAACCCATAATTTTTATTAGTTATCACATGTATTAGCCACTGATATCATATAATTAGCCACTCTATTTTTAGATAGTAATCATTAACCTGATCAATGATCTGACCGTTGACCTGGTCATTGACCACTTTCATTAGCTATATAAGCAATAAGTTTTTTAGCTGTAGAAAATTATCTCTCAGACAAGAATCAAATAAATAAAAATAACAACTTTCATCTCAATCACCCTCTTATCACTAATTTCCCTTTCTCTACCTTCAAGTATCCGAACATCTTAGGATAAAAGATTACTTGTTGGCCTTTTCCTAATGTATATAATTGTAGTATTTGAAAATTATTTGAATAAACGTGACTGAAAAGCACAAGTTGATACCTGATATTAAATTCTAAGAGCGCTGACATGAGACATAGAATTATACCAGTGGTGATTAATTGTTGACAGTACGGACTATTTCTCTACCTTCAGATTCCCTTGTTACCTTTTGAAAAGAATAGCAACTGAGATATTTTATGAGACTGATCTCACACATTGAATCCATACTCATTCAATTCACTCATTGAAGTTAAATCCCCTTTGATTATTTCCATCACCCTACAATCCTGTTCTCTCTTGCTATCTGTTAGCTTGTTACTCCAACCTGTAACATAAAAGTGGTGCTCCCTGTGAGGTTGTCAAAATTCACTTATTCCCTCATTGTATGGGTAATTACTCATATCTGCCACAGCAATCAGAAAAACACTTTGTAGCACACAACAGAAATGACCTAGATTTCATTGAACTTAATTCTCTGCCCTCCTGCTTGATCTGCTTTTCCATTGAAAAACAATCCAGCAGACAATTCCAAAACTTTTAGAACTGGTTCCTAAATGAGCATTCAGCTGAAACCTACACAACTTATACTATCTATTACTTTGATCAAGCTTATTTTGAAGACAACTTTGAATAAAAAAACAACAATATCAATCAGCTCTTATATTCTACAACCTTTGAACAACAGCCCCCTGATTTTGAATATCTGAATTATCAAATCCACATTTGGATTGCTGCCTATCAATCAACAGTAACTCCCCTTGAAACAGAAGAAGAAAGCTATCAAACTACTCCTGTTTTTGATCTCTTTTCAAGTAAATCAGAACACTCTACACAAACAGTTACACCTGAACCAATGGCTCAAAACCCTCTGCAACAAAACATTTTGATTGCCCTCCAAGGTATACAGACTGCTTTAGGGTGAAGAAACAACACCCCATTACTATTATTCAGAGGTGATGTCCAAGATCCAATTGAATGATTGGATGATTTTGAAAGAGCAGCTACTGCAAACCAGTATGATGATGAATACAAGTTCCAAATCGTTGGTGGCTACCTCCAAGGCTCCCCTGCTACCTGGTTTTCACAAAAAACCAATGCTGGTGCTCAACAAAAAATTGTTAGATGGACCCCAGCAAATATTGGAGAAAATAATACCTCTTTTACTACCTGGTTTGAAAACAAATTCAGAACTCCCATCTTAATATCCAAATGGCATATGGAATTAGAAAAAAGAACCCAAGGTCCTAGTAAAATTGTGACCGAATATGCCAAGGCAATCAGAAAACTCATCAAGCATATAGACTCTGGTAAAAACTGGACTGAAAAGCAAAAGATCTATTCCTTCACAAAAGGATTGAAAACTGATTTATTATATGCTCTTTGGCCTCTCTTGGCTTTAAAAGATAATCCCACCATGGATATGGCTATTGAACTCACCCAAAGAATTGAAAACAATAAAAGAATGCATTTGGGATCCACACTTCCAGTTTTTGTTCCTGCTCCTGTTATGGCTCTTACTCCTTAAATAGCCACTACTTCTTTTGCTGCCCAGACACAAGATCCAAATGAACAATTAATAGATAGACTTACAGCAAATCTTGCTAGGCTATTAGAACCATTAGCCCAAACAGTCAGAGATAACCAGCAACCACAAAGACCCATGTTTGAAAACCATTTTAATCAGCCCCAGCAACCTCCTTACCAAAAACAGCAAAATCATGGCCCTCCTGTGTGTTATAGATGTGGATTAACTGGAAATTTTTTCAGAGATTGCAACAATCCTCTATTGTCTCCTCCAGCTCTCAGAAACAATGACAACCAAAACAACAGACCTAACAACAATGTCCCTAATCAAAGACCCAATTATGCCAACATCAATTTCTTTGGAGAGGATCCCCTAATTGAAGCCACTGTTTATCAGCCTTTAAACTAATAGGCACACCTCCAAAGAGTGAGAGTGCAAGCCAACCAGAAGAAAACCCCTTTTATGCTTTTAACTTAACTAATGATAATCATGACATGAATGAACTAGCAATTAACACCTCAGAACCAACCAGAAAGAAGAAGAAAGCCAATGTTGATTTCATTTTAGACCCCAACAAAGCGTTAACTTCTGCTATTGATAACAATAAGCCACCAATGGCTAAAGTTTTTAAGAATTCTCCAAAGTTGAAACCCCCAAAAATTGTACAAAAATTTGACTCCTATTCCGTTGTCAAAGATCTCATGGAAACCCCAGCACATATTACTTTTGGCCAGTTAATGACCCACCCACAGTTCAGAAAGGATCTTCGCAAATCCTTGATCCCAAAGAAGAAGACACCAAAAACCAACAAGCATCCTCGCCAAGCTGGACTTGCTGACAACAGCAATGTCACCCCTCTGATTTGTAAAGCCCAAGTGGCTGAATACTTCATTGACTTAATTCTGAACAGTGGATTATCTGTTAGTGTTATTGTCAAACACTTTTTGAAAGCAATTGGTAGAAAGATTGATGAACCTTCCACTAAACCAATAACCAACATACATGGTAACAAAAAGAAAAGACTGGGTATTGCCAAAGCTGTTCCTGTCCACATCAATGGAATTAGCATTAAAACTGACATGGAAGTTTCTGAAGCCAAAGAATACACTATCATTGTTGGCAATGAATGGCTCAAGAAAGCAAAAGCTTTGCTTGATTATGAACTTTGTCAATTAACCATCAGATGTGATGAGAAACCCATTGTGGTTAAGTGTCACCATTGGACAACTCCCCCAGTACCCAAACAAAACCAAGAAGAAAAACAATTAGATAAATCAGATGATAAAGAGAGTGATGAAGAAGAAGAACAAGAAAAGCAAGAAGAAACTGCTGAACTCACTTATACCATCTTTACCAGCAATGGCAAACCACTAGACAATGTTAAAGCAGACAAAGAAGGAATTATTGTAAATGGCAAGCTGATCTGCTGGCCTTATTATGATATTCTTAGAAGAACCTTTGAAAAAAAACCTGGCAAGAAAGCCAAATACAGTTTTTGGTAGCATGGTCCTTGTACCTGGTGTTAGTGCAACAAACTTTTGTATTCTCCAAGTAATAAATGCAAATTATGCCTGATCTATTACAGAGATTGGGAACCAATCAGTTTGATACCCAGAGAAGAATTAAAAAAAGTACAAAAGTCCTTTGAGAATGAACCACCTGAGATCCAATTACTGGTTGTGAAACAAAAAAAACTCTCTCCAGAAGAAAGAAAAATAGACATTGAAAATTTGCTGGCTAGAAATACCCCAGTTATCTTCAAAGAAAGTGATATCCCTGGACGTACCCATGTGATACAACACATTATCACCACTAGAGAAACTTGACCCATCCATTTGAAGTCTTATCAATCCAATTGGCACAATGATGAGTTTATCAAGAAAGAGATAAACCGGATGAAAAAACTTGGATTCATACAAGAAACCAAGAGTGAATGGGCTTTTTCAATTGTAGTGGTATCCAAGAAAAGTGGAACACTACGCTTTTGTGTCGACTACTGCCAATTAAATGCCATCACTAAAAGAGACATGTACCTACTTTCCAAGATTGATGCAATGTTAGACCAATTCAAAGATGCTGCTTTCTTCTCAATCATTGACTTAACTGCTGGATTCTGGCAAGTAGAGATGGATCCAGAAAGCAAAAAGAAAACTGCCTTCATCACTAAGTATGGCACCTATGAATTCACAGTCATGCCTTTTGGTCTCACCAACTCCCCTCCCACCTTTCAATGCTTAATAGATAAAGTATTTGAATCAGTCAAAGAGAACTTTGTTCTAATCTATTTGGATGACATAATAGTATACTCAAAAACCTGGGATGAACACCTGGAACATTTGCAAAAGGTTTTTGATCTCTTCAGAAATGCTGGCCTCAAGATCAACTCAATTAAATCTTTCTTTGGAAAACAATCCACTTAATTCCTTGATCATCTTATCATAAAAGATGGAATCTTTCCTGACCCAGCCAAAGTTGAAAAAGTCCAAAACATTAAACAACCAATGAACATTCATGAACTATGCTCTTTTCTTGGTTTGGCCTCTTATTATCGCAAATTTGTTAAGGATTTCTCCAAAATCACCTCTTCTCTCAATTAGCTACTCAGGAAAAATGTCAATTACCATTGGGAAACACATCAGCAAAAAGCCTTTGAAACTTTAAAGGAAAAACTGGTTACAAAACCCATCCTCAAGCAATCTGATCTAGATCAACCCTTTATCCTCCACACTGATGCATCTGGCTTTAGATTTGGTGCTGTTCTCTTCCAGAAAGATGAAGATGGCAAAGAATATGCCATAGCCTATGCCAGTAGAACTCTTTCCCTAGCAGAACAGAACTATTCAGTCACTAAACAAGAATGCTTAGCAGTAGTATGATCCACCAGTTACTGGAGTAAGTATCTTCTTGGTGTGAAGTTTTTGGTGATAACAGATTACCAAGCTTTGGTTTGGCTGCACAACAAAAAGAGGCTAGAACACAAATAGATAACTTGCTAAATACTCCACTTGGATGAATTTGACTATGATATTCAACATCGCAAAAGAGCTAATTATCAAAATGCCAACATTCTCTCCAGACTTACCATTCAGTGACAGAACAACCCTCTCAAACCAAACCAACTTAATTATTAGTAATTCCCTTTTTTTGACAAACACGATAATGGACTTGGACAACTACTCTGCCTTAATGGAATTTTTGGGTAAAGAACAATACCCACTGAAATACACACAACAACATAGAGAACATTTGCGCAAACAATTAAATTTCAATTTGATTTGTCAGAACCAACTTTATAAAAGAAAAAGAAAAGATCCTGACTGCCCCCAAAGAGTCATCAGATTTGAAGAAAAAGAAATTGTGATCTACAATATGCATACTGATCTATTAGCTAGACACTTTGGAAAAACAAAAACAATTCAGAAAACTCTAGCTCGTTATTATTGGCCTATCTTGGAAAAAGACATTGCTGAATACATTAAAACCTGTGATATCTGCCAAATAAGAGAAAAACCCAATCGCAAAGAAGATATCCATTCAATCTTTGTTGGTCAACCCTTTAACACAATTGGTATAGATGTTGTTGGACTTTTAACAATAACTCCTGATGGCAACAGATACATTATCACAGCTACCAACTATCTTACAAAGTGGGTAAAAGCAAAAGCCACTTCAGACCAAACAGCAGTTTCAATAGCCAATTTCATTTATGAAGATATTATTTGTTGCCATGGCTGCCCCAAAGAACTTTTATCTGACAGAGAAAGAGCTTTTCTCAGTACATTTGTTAAAGAACTTTGCAGAAAAATGGGAATATGTCACAAATTTTCTTCTTCTTATTATCCCCAAACAAATGGCCTAGTAGAACATTTTAATAGAACACTATGTGAAACTCTAGCCAAAACCAGCGAAGAAACAAACTTATGGGACAAAGTACTGCCTTCAGCCTTGTTTGCTTATAGAACTGTAAATCATGACATAACAAATTATGAACCCTTTTATCTATTCTATGGACGAATGGCAACCCTACTAATAGAAACTAACATTGAGACAATACCCTTCGAAGAAATAACAATAGGGAATTACAAAAACATTTTGCAAAGAAAACTTGGTACCATTCTTGACTCATTAGTAGAAGCATGGATAATTGTCTTTGAAAAGATAAGACAATTCTAAGAGAAGCTTAAGAAAAAGAAAACATATAAAACACTTTCCTTAAGTGTTGATAACTTAGTTTTAAAATACCATTCAGACAGAAACAATGTTTATGGTGATAAATTCTCTAGCTGGTGGAAAGAACTCTTTATAGTCAACAAAGTTTTAAACAATGGTTCTTATATCTTACAAGATCAATATGGAACAATCTTCAATGATTGCCCTGTTCATGGCACACAACTCAAGAAATATTACAAATGACCTGATTGGTTACCTGTTGTAGTAATACTGACCCAAATGATCAACAAAAATCAGATATAAATAAATGCACTATTCCCAAAACAGAGATATCTTCAATCGACATGAACAATTATTTCCTAGATCAAAACATTCAAAATGCTTTCTACACTCTCCATAAGTATTGGATCAAAAATTATCCAAATGCTACTCTGACCATTGGAAAACAAACCACCATAATTGATAACAGTGGAACACATACTGTTATTAGACCAAAGAAAACCACTACCAGAAGAGAAAAAATTGGTAACAAAATAGATAAGTATTTGCTGGAAAGCATAACAGCAGCAATACTTACACCTTCCATGACAATTGGAAAAATGATTAAAGAAATCTTGCTTATAGACAAAAACTTGTCATATGGAAGACAACTAGAACTCTATGGTCATCTTGATGAAATCATAGAAGAAATGAAGCTCATGAAGAAAACAACTTCAGAGATACAAGTGGAAATTTTGGGTATTATACATTTAGATGTCCCAAGAGTTTTGACTATTGCAAAAAGAACCAAAACTCTTATACAAAAATTTGGTCTCTTGGATACAAAGCTTATTTTGCCTCAAGTACTATACACTCTATCCACAAAAGACTTTAACAAATTAGTTAGTTTTGAGTTAGACAAAACCCTTTAATTAGAATACTCTATAAATAGCTTGATTTCGCCGGAGCTCAATCTCTTTGGAGAGGATGATGTTATGATTGAAACCCATAATTTTTATTAGTTATTACATGTATTAGCCACTAATGTCATATAATTAGCCACTCTATTTTTAGATAGTGATCATTGACCTAATCATTGACCTAGTTGTTGACCACTTTCATTAGCTATATAAGCAATGAGTCTCTTAGCTGTAGAAAATCATCTCTCAGACAAGAATCAAATAAATAAAAATAACAACTTTCATCTCAATCACTCTCTTATTTCTAATTTCTCTTTCCTTACTTTCAAGTATCCGAACATTTTAGGATAAAAGATTACTTGTTGGTCTTTTCCTGATGTATATAATTGTAGCATTTGAAAATTATTTGAATAAACATGACTGAAAAGCACAAGTTGATACCTAATATTGAATTCTAAGAGTGCTGACATAAGGCATAGAATTATACCAGTGGTGATTAATTGTTAACAGTACAGACTATTCCTCTACCTTCAGATTCCCTTGTTACCTTTTGAAAAGAATAGCGACTGAGATATTTTATGAGACTGATCTCGCACATTGAATCCATACTCATTCAATTCACTCATTGAAGTTGAATTCCCTTTGATTATTTCCATTACCCTACAATCCTGTTCTCTCTTGCTATCTGTTAGCTTATTACTCCAACCCATAACAATAGAATTGCTAAGCATCAAAAAAAAATACAGATCTACACTGCATGCTAGGATCAGACTACAACAGCAAAGACAAATAGTGAACAATATCATTAAAAGACAATAAAACTTTGAGCTAAGCAAAGAAGCAATAATCAAAAGCATTCTGAACAGGAAAAGACAAAGGATAGTATTGGATCATGTTATAGAAGAAGACAAATTTCATGATGATTCTGATAAAATCAAAAAGCTAGTAAACAAAAAGGCTCAAGAGTAAACTAGAACAAGAATTCTTGAATCTGAACTATAGAAAAATTGGGAACACAGGTTTAGGCCAATTGAGAGCATCTCAGATTATGCCTTTGATAGTGTAATGGCTGAGATAACAATTGAGGAATTTAAACACACATTAAGCCACACACTTCATAACAAAGCCCTTGACCCATCAGGCATACAAGCTGAACTTTGGAAGAAGTCTGGGCTTAATATCATGTCTAAACTGAAAACATTGCTTAATGCTTGCATAAAAGCAGCAAACATGCCTGAGGAGTGGAAAATAGCATAGGTCATACTAATTCCAAAGCCAAAAAAATAGGGTGGCAATATTGACATTACTAGGCCAATCACACTCATTGAAAGCACTAGAAAGATCTTAACAAAAATTTTAACTGTGAGAATATCAAAAGCATGTGAGCTCCACAATGTTCTAAAAGGTTATAATGCCTTAGTTCTGAAGAATACATTTATAGCAGTACCAATTTATGTGATTAATGCTGTTGCTGAGCATATAAAAGAATTTGATAATAAGACTTGGTTCATATTTTAGGACATAAAGAAAGCATATAACTCAATGGGATAGAAATCCATGGAAGTTGCACTAAGGAGGATCAAAATGAACAATAGGTTTACTGAGCTATTTGGCTTGATGCACAACAATAGAAGCAAATGAATCATAACTGAGTTTGGGTTAAGAGATGAATATCAAGTACAGGATGGATTAGATCAAGGGAAAACAAACTCACCCATCATGTAGAAGATCTTCTATGACCCCTTACTGTGTAAAATAAAACAAACAAATTATCACCAGGGATACCAATTAACAGCTGAATGAAAAAAATGGAACAATTAAGCAGACACACAATCCATACTGGCATCAGTGAACCACCTTGCCTTTGTCAATAACACAGTGTAGATAGCTAACTCAAAACAAGGAATGCAGAGTATTCTGGACACAGCCAGCTCTTTCTTTAGAATGATAGATATTGAGATCAACTTAGATAAGACTAAAACAATAGTGATCAGACCCTTCAAGAGGAAATCAGTGTTAATTGAGCCACTAAAATTTGGTCCAAACAAACAAATCTTGAAATTGCTACATGCACCCAATATTTGGGAGTATGGATTTGAGCAGATGAAAAAAATGAAACAGTGCTGAATATGATAGGATCTGACATTGAAGCAGTGTGTAGGGTTATTAAGAAAAAACACATTACTGAAAAACAGATGATTTACATTTTCAACAGTGTACTCAGTCCTGCAATAGAATTTAGATCTCAGTTAACTCATATACCAAACAGTTGGGCCAAAAGATGAAACTCAAAAATCTCAGCCACTGTAAAGAAAAAAGCAAACCTCTTAGTAGATTTTCCAGCCAGTGCCATGCATCACTCATTTTTGTACAACTTATTCAAAATTGATAATATACAGGTAAAAAGCAAGATTACAGATTTGTTGGTTAGATTGAACAGTAATGATATTGCTGGAATGGCTACAAAAATCAGACTAGCTAACTTGCAGACACAGAGATGGTTAGCTCATAGTATATTTGAATACCCTACTAATGAACAATCTAAGTCAGAAGTTAATTTAATAGCAAACATCATACAGATAATGGATGAAAGAGGCATCTCATTTAAAAGCTCTGGTAACACATATGGGGTGCCTGAATTCTTAAGACCACATACATATTTAATTGAGACAGTTATAACTCCAGATATAACCTACACTAAGGTTAGAAGTTTACTAAGAAAAAAAAACATTTTGTATTTACATCAGGTTTAGAACAAAGATGGATCATTAATAACATGGATGGACTTTACAAGGAAGTACAAACAAAACAACAGTGGTAGAATTTCCAAATGGTTTAAGATTTTAGAGTCCACAATCATTATGGATGAACACAGAAACATTAATATAACCCAATATGAAGCAGTAAGGATGCACAAAATAGATTATCAGATACCAGATGACCTAGATACAATACAAAGGGACTTTATTTACATCCAAATTTCTGATGTTCTATTACCACAATGGAGGAATGTGTGAGATAAGTTGAGACTCAAAAAGGAAATAGAAATATCAACAGATAGATTACTGGTAAAAGCTGGTTCTGAGAATGCTAAAAGAGCTGCCACTTTTGTGATACATAAAATAGAGGCCAACTTTGGTATAGTAGTTAATGAAACATTATCATTAACAAAAACTGAAGCAAAAGCTGTATTATTGGCTTTGAAAGCAGTGCCTTACAAATGCAAACTGACATTGAACACAGATAGTCAGGCAGTAGTGTCAACAGCTCAAAAATGGTTGTCCAAAGATTCTTCCTTGTTTATTAGGAATTAGCTTAAAACTCCTAACTGGCGTACATAGAATGTAATTAAAGCAGTGATAGGAGAAAAAAAAATTGATCTTAACATAAACAAAGTAGCTGCACACACTGATGTATCTGAAAATGAGATGGCTGACAAACTAGCCAAAGAAGCTATTACCTTTGACACAGTGAAGTGGGCTTACAATGCTAAAAACATCAGTTACATCCCTTCTTGTAGAGGAATTGAATTGGATCTGAATATCAGACATTTTCTGAGCCAACAGATTGGAATTCAAAAAGCCTTGAATTGGATTGGCAATGACAAAGTATGAGAAACAATAGGGTCCTTGGACCAGAGAGTAGACTGGGAGAGCACAACCAAAGTGTGGAACTGGGATGGTAAAATGTCATCAGGCTTCACTTTAGCTGGTTCTTTTTTTTTTTTTTTGTTAATGTGTAGTCACACTAATCATTTATTAGTTAAGTTCACAGTAATGTGACAGTTTCATAAAGCCAGCTCAGCCAATAATACAAAAATTACAAGATGCAGCTAACCACCTATACTACTTAGTGTATTAAACATATCTAATTTATATATCTTACTCATGATGCTAACAAGCTTATGACTATTCTTAACCATACCACTCATCCACTTAGCAGTTGGATTAGAACTGAATTTGATACTGGATGGCTGATCTTTTCATAAATGCATCATAACATCAAACATGTTATTATAGACAGAGAAATTTTTATCTTTGACATCATCATTATTATTGTCATCTATGTCATTATTATCTAACATGTCTTCCAAGCAAGCCTGTTCACACTTTTTTTCAAGGCATGTCATTTTCTTTTGTATCACAATAGCAATAGCAGCCAAGCCTTTATTTTGCTCAACTAATCCAGTCACACTTTCTTTAACTAACACATCTACAGCAGATAGAATAGACAACAATTTGGTAACCAAAACAACCAGAACACCAACAGGTTCAACCAAAAATTTTATCAACAAAAATAGTTCACAAAATGGGATTCTAGAGAAGCTAATCTAGTTTCAACAGCATTATTGAAAGCAGAAGAGGCAACAGACAACAAGAGTGTTGTAATTGGAGGAGGACCACCAAGATCCAAGTTCATATCAGCAGCAGCTTTGGCATAAAATTTGGAGCTAGTAACAGAGAATTTGAAAATTTTTGGGCCACCAGAAAAGTTGGAAAAAACTTTGGGAGAGAAAGGTGGTGACACTTTGCACTCTAAAGCCAAATGGTCCAAACCTTAACATCTATAGCACCAGCAACATCCAGAAGTTTCCCATCAGATGCAGCAGCCACGTAAGGTACCAGTTTTAGAAACAGCAATGTTCAAAGATTCCAAGAAATCAAAAATAACCACAGCAAAATGTTAATGTCAGTATGACTCAGGAAAGTGAGGAATAAAACAGGTACAGCCACCAACTTGAGAGACCAAATCACTTATCTCAAAGGCAGTACAGCCAAAGGAAAAATTGACCAACTTGGCTTTGAAAGCATCTCTTGAGGCAATAACCTCTTTTTGGTTGACTAAAGGTAGAATCCTAATACTATCCTTTTTAACCAGTACTGACCAGTGAGTAAGAACAGCAGCAGCAGAAGAAATGTCTTTGAAATGAACCACAACATATTGCCATAAGCCAGCAGGCTTTAACTTGACAGAAGTGACAATACCAAAATTGCCAAAAGCAGATTTAATGTTATCAAAAGAGGTACTCAAAGGTATATCATGAAGTGCAATTGACAAGAGAGGAGAAAAAACAGAGGCCACACCAGAAGACCATGCAATCTTAAGAGTGATTATCACCAATAACCATATTGGTGGCACCATTTAGACTCTCTTGAGATGCAAATTCTACACAGAACAACTTGACAGCATCTCGTAAAACAGACTTAAACCCAATACAACCAGGCAGCAACTGAAACAAAAAATTGAGCAAGGCCATCTTGATCTTAAATATAGCACCAGATACAAGATTGGAGGCCACCCAACTAGAGAACCTTTGACGACCATTCACATTCTTCTAAGCACCACTATTAGCAGCACCAGAAATTGGGGGAAAAGCAGTTGATTCCATTTCCATCTGATCAGTCCAATCTTTGAGATCATCTGAAATAATGGGCTGTTTTGCTACTGGGATTGGCAATGATCTGCTGGAAAGTACCACATTAGGCAACACAGCCAGTGGTTAATCTTGGCCCATCTTGGGAGATATGCTGCTGCTGTTGCCATCTATATCAGGAAGAGTGCTGGCTGCTGCTGTGGAGATCTTACCAAAGATCTTATCTGGAACCACAAAGGGGTTTGGTGTAACCATAGCAGTTGTGACTGTCTGCTGCTGTTTTTTGGAATTTTTTGCTTTCACAGCCATTTGTGAAGCAGTAGTAGTAGTAGTAGTAGTAGTAGTAGTAGAAGTGGTGAAAGCGGAAAAGACCAACTTGTTGACTGGTTTGTTATTAAAAATCTTTGGGCTTTTTGAAGCAGTGGATATAACACTGGAACTAACCCAAGTGAGTTTTTTTGCAAGAACTTTGACTGGAGAAAAACTTCCAGCCAAAGGAGAAGAAAATAAACCAGAAGCTGCTAAAGACAGTCTTTCACTAATATTTTTCAAAGGAAATGTAGCCAGAACATTTTGTCTAGCTGCTTCAATAACAGAGAAACCCTTTCATGTTGAAACTTTATTAATTATTATAAGAAAAGTAACGTTTGCAACTTTTTTACTCTTAGCTCTAGTCATGGTCATAAAATTAAGAAGAGAAAGAGTTTTTCCTCAACTGGTTCTTTAACAATGCATACATTTATTATGAAATCATTCCACAATATGTTGTCAATAGCAGAGATGCTATACAACAGACATTTTTTAGTGTATATGAACAACTTGTGCAAAGTATGCTACACAGAAGTTGAAACCAATCAACACTTTTGGGAATGCTTTCTGAATACTTAAAAGGGCAAGACACTAATTGATGATCTAAGGAATGAGTAAATGCAGTGCTTATCAAAGACTGTGAGAGAGAAACATAAAATCTTGGACCCTAGTGAGAGGGTTGTTTTGTCTAATGAGTACATCAGGACAACACCCAATATAGATCTGCTATGCAAAAGACTAATCAATGAGCAATTTAGAAGAATCAATGCTTTTGCTAACATTGATTAAAGGGCTAATGATAATGTCTTAATTAAGGTGTGTAAATGGGCTGTGACTCAAGTGAGGAATAGACTATAGAGGGAATGTTGTAGGTTACAAACTAAGTGAGAAAAAATGATGGGTATTGATAACAGAATTAAGAGAAACCCATCATGAGTAACCAATATACACAAATTGCCTAGAAATAGTAATAAATCCAATAGTGAAATAAGTGATTGATTCCAACATAGTAATAAGATATTGACTGATGTTTTGGGTAGTTGAATTACTTTAAGTAATGGTGTGATACCCCTTAGGTTTTTTGGTTATACTAATGTGTAGTTAGGCATAGCCACTTTGTGGTTAGCCACATCTTGTAACTTAGATTATTGGGTGAGTTGGCTTTTTAAAAAAGCTGTGCTTTTTGAATATGACTAAACTAATAAAAGACCAGCATGGCTACACATTAACAAAATAAAAATAAAAATAAAAATAAAAATGTTTAATAACAACACCAACAGCAAAGTGACACCAGTTATGCAAAGAAGTACCAGTATAGAGATTACTGACTATAAAGTCCAAGTGAAGAGAAGCAAAACTTTCACTACAGAGAAAAAGGAAAATAACACAACTTTGCAAAATACAACAACAGTAGAAGCTACAAGACCTACTACACCTCCATTCAAGTTTGAAACTGTCAACAGACCATTTAAGAGTGTGAATACAAGTAGTGAAGACAACACACCTTTCAAAATTGCCAACACATCAAAAAGAACAGCTCCACATAGGCAAGCAGTAGACTTCTCTTCCACAATGGCCAACAGACTGGAGAAAAAAACTAATAAAAAATACAGACACATTGGAAGGATAAGTGTAAAAGATCTGACTAAAAGATTCAACCAAGTAATTAAAGAAGATTCACCCAAAAACATAATTCTCCAGACTGACAACTTTGTCTTGCAGCCAATGTTCAACAAAGGCAAGAACAGTAACAAATTCCAAATAGAAACAGGGACTAGTAAAAAGGGGGCCTCAAAGTCTCTGAAAAAAATGGATAGACCATCAAAAGCTACTAAAAGAAACAGTGAAAGAGCTGTGCAAATAGAAGCAGCTCTGAGGAAATACAATCCAGATATTTTGAACAGGATCAACAATGGAAATTCTGTGATGGAAATTGAGAAGCAAAGAGACAATTCATTTTCACAAATGAAGATAAGACCAATTTGGATGACAATGCAGAGAACATGAAAGACTCTAAATTAGACATGTCAAACAGAATGGAAAGTCCAAGCCCAAGGCAATATAGCAGCAAAGCACTTGGCAAAAAACCCATTTTTATGGAACCAAACCATGAGGAAGGATAAAAAACTATAATGCATGGAACCAAAAAACATATGCTCTTTGTACAGGCATTAGATATACCAGAGAAGGTAAATGAAAAGAAAGTGGGATGGATTTACAACCTTTTGAAAGATGTCAGCTACCTCTTGGGAGCTGTAATGGTAAGAAACCAAGAAATCTGAGTGGATTTTTCCCAAATAGCAGAGAAAGACCAAGCCAGAAATATCTTAGCAGGAAAAAAAATTGAGTCCTTTTTGATGGCTACTGATAGTATTGTTATGGATTAGAGTAACAAGCTAATGGATAGCAAGGGAGAACAGAATTGTAGGATGATGGAAATAATCAAAGGGGATTTAACTTCAATGAGCGAATTGAATGAGTATGAATTTAATGTGCAAGATCAGTCTTATAAAATATCTCAGTCGCTATTCTTTTTAAAGGTAACTGGGGAATCTGAAAGTAGAAAAATAGTCTGTACTGTCAACAATTGATAACTGCTGGTATAATTCTATGCCTCACGTCAGCACTCTTAGAATTCAATATCAGGTATCAACTTGTGCTCTTCAGTCACGTTTATTCAAATAATCTTCAAATGCTACAATTATATATGTCAGGAAAAGGCCAACAAGTAATTTTTTATTCTATATTAGCAATAAGAGAGTGATTGAGATGAAAGTTGTTATTTTTATTTATTTGATTTTTGTCTGAGAGATGATTTTCTACAGCTAAGAGACTTATTGCTTATATAGCTATTGAAAGTGGTCAATGACCAGATTAATGGTCAGGTCATTGATCAGGTCAATAATTACTATCTAAAAATAGAGTGGCTAATTATATGACATCAGTGGCTAATACATGTGATAATTAATAAAAATTATGAGTTTCAACTGTAACATCATCTTCTCCAAAGAGATTGAGCTCTAGTGAAATCAAGCTATTTATAGAGTATTCTAATTGAAGAGTTTTGTCTAACTCAAAACTAACTAGTTTGTTGAAGTCTTTTGTGGATAGAGAATATAGTATTTGAGACGAAATAAGCTTTGTATCCAAGAGACCAAATCTTTGTATAAGAGTTTTGGCTCTTTTTACAATGGTCAAAATTCTTGGAACATCTAAATGTATAATGCCCAAAATTTCCACTTGTATCTCTGAAGTTGTTTTCTTCATGAGCTTTATTTCTTCTATGATTTCACCAAGACGACCATAGAGTTCTAGTTGCCTTTCATATGACAAGTTTTTGTCTATGGGCAAGATTTCCTTAATTGTTTTTTTAATTGTCATGGAAGATGTAAGTATTGCTGCTGTTATGCTTTCCAGCAAATACTTATCCATTTTGCTACCAATTCTTTCTCTTCTGGTAGTGGTTTTCTTTGGTCTAATAACAGTATGTGTTCCACTGTTATCAGTTATAGTGGTTTGTTTTTCAATGGTCAGAGTAGCATTTGAATAATTTTTGATCCAGTACTCATGGAGAGTATAGAAAGCATTTTGAATGTTTTAATCTAGGAAATAATTGTTTATGTCAATTGAAGATACCTCTGTTTTGAGAATGGTGCATTTATTTATATCTGATTTTTGTTAATCATTTGGGTCGGTATTACCACAACAGGTAACCAATCAGATTGTTTGTAATATTTCTTGAGTTGTGTGCCATAAACAGGGCAATCATTAAAGATTGTTCCATATTGATCTTGTAAGATATAAGAACCATTGTTCAAAACTTTGTTGACTATAAAGAGTTCTTTTCACTGGCTAGAGAATTTATTACCATAGACATTGTTTCTGTCTGAACAGTATTCTAAAACTAAGTTACCAATACTTAAGAAAAGTGTTTTATATGTTTTTTTTTTCTTAAGCTTCTCTTGAAATTGTTTTATCTTTTCAAAGAAAATTATCTGTGCTTCTACTAATGAGTCAAGAATGGTACCAAGTCTTTTTTGCAAAATGTCTTTGTAATTTCCTATTGTTATTTGTTCAAAGAGTATTGTCTCAATGTCAGTTTCTATTGGTAGAGTTGCCATTCATCCATAGAGTAGATAAAAGGGTTCATAACTTGTTATGTCATGATTCATAGTTCTATAGGCAAACAAGACTGAAGGCAGTACTTTGTCTCATAAGTTTGTTTCTTTGCTGGTTTTGGCTAGGGTTTCACATAGTGTTCTATTGAAACATTCCACTAGGCCATTTGTTTGGGAGTGATAAGAGGAAGAGAGTTTATGACATATTCCCATTTTTCTGCAAAGTTCTTCAACAAGTGTACTGAGAAAAGCTCTTCCTCTGTCAGATAAAAGTTCTTTGGGGCAGCTATGGTAACAAATGATATCTTCATAAATGAAATTGGCTATTGAGACTGCTGTTTGGTTTGAAGTGGCTTTTGCTTCTACCCACTTTGTAAGATAGTCAGTAGCTGTGATAATGTATCTGTTGCCATTAGGAGTTATTGTTAAAAGTCCAACAACATCTATACCAATTCTGTCAAAGGGTTGACCAACAGAGATTGGATGAATATCTTTTTTGCAATTGGGTTTTTTTCTTCTTTGGCAGATATTACAGGTTTTGATGTATTTAGCAATGTCTTTTCCCAAGGTAGGCCAATAATAATGAGCTAGAGTTTTCTGAATTGTTTTTGTTTTTCCAAAGTGTCTAGCTAATAGATCAGTATGCATATTGTAGATCACAATTTCTCTTTTTTCAAATCTGATGACTCTCTGGAGGTGGTCAGGATCTTTTCTATTTCTTTTATAAAGTTGGTTCTGGCAAATCAAATAGAAATTTGATTGTTTGCGCAAATGTTCTCTTTGTTGTTGTGTGTATTTCGGTAGGTATTGTCTTTTACCCAAAAATTGTATTAAAACAGAGTAGTTGTTCAAGTCCATTATCGTGTTTGTCAAAAAGGGAGAATTACTAATAATTAAGTTGGTTTGGTTTGAGAGGGTTGTTTTGTCACTGGATGGTAAGTCTGGAGAGAGCATCAGCATTTTGATGATTAGCTCCTTTGCAATGTTGAATATCATAGTCGAATTCATTTAAGTAAAGTATCCAGCAAGTTATCTGTTTGTGTTCTAGCTTTTTTTTGTTGTGCAGCCAAACCAAAGCTTGATGATCTGTTACTACCAAAAACTCTATGCCAAGAAGATACTTACTCCAGTAACTGGTGGACCATACTACTGCTAAGCATTCTTGTTCAGTGACTGAATAGTTCTGTTCTGCTGGGGAAAGAGTTCTACTGGCATAGGCTATGGCATGTTCTTTGCCATCTTCATCTTTCTGGAAGAGAACAGCACCAAGTCCAAAGCCAGATGCATCAGTGTGGAGGATAAAGAGTCAATCTAGATCAGGTTGCTTGAGAATGGGTTCTGTAACCAGTTTTTTCTTTAAAGTTTCAAAGGCTTTTTGCTAATGTGTTCTCCAATGGTAATTGACATTTTTCCTGAGTAGCTGATTGAAAGAAGAGGCGATTTTGGAGAAATCCTTGACAAATTTGTGATAATAAGAGGCCAAACCAAGAAAAGAGTGTAATTCATGAATGTTCATTGGTTGTTTAATGTTTTGGACTTTTTCAACTTTGGCTGGATCAGGAAAGATTCCATCTTTTATGATAAGATAACCAAGGAACTGGGTGGATTGTCTTCTAAAGAAAGATTTAATTGGGTTGATCTTGAGGCCAGCATTTCTAAGGAGGTCAAAAACTTTTTGCAAATGTTTCAGGTGTTCATCCCAGGTTTTTGAGTATACCATTATGTCATTCAAATAGATTAGAACAAAGTTCTCTTTGACTGATTCAAATACTTTATCTATTAAGCATTGAAAGGTGGGAGGGGAGTTGGTGAGACCAAAAGGCATGACTGTGAATTCATAAGTGCCATACTTGGTGATGAAGGCAGTTTTCTTTTTGCTTTCTGGATCCATCTCTACTTGCCAGAATCCAGCAGTTAAGTCAATGATTGAGAAGAAAGCAGCATCTTTAAATTGGTCTAACATTGCATTAATCTTGAGAAGTAGGTACATGTCTCTTTCAGTGATGACATTTAATTGGCAGTAGTCGACACAAAAGCATAGTGTTCTACCTTTCTTGGATACCACTACAACTGGGAAAGCCCATTCATTCTTGGTTTCTTGTATGAATCCAAGTTTTTTCATCCGGTTTATCTCTTTCTTGATAAACTCATCATTGTGCCAATTGGATTGATAAGGCTTCAAATGGATGGGTCGAGTTTCTCTGGTGGTAATAGTGTGTTGTATTACATGAGTACATCCAAGAGTATTACCTTCTTTGGAGATAACTGGGCTATTTCTTGCCAGCAAATTTTCAATGTCTATTTTTCTTTCTTCTGGGGAGAGTTCTTTTTGTTCCACAACCAGTGATTGGATCTCAGATGGTTCATTTTCAAAGAACTTCTGTACTTTTTTCAATTCTTCTCTGGATATCAAACTGATTGGTTCTCAATCTCTGTAATAGATCAAACATGATTTGCATTCATCACTTGGAGAATACAAGAGTTTGTTGCACCAACACCAGGCACAAGGACCATGCCACCAAAAACTGTATTTGGCTTTCTTACCAGGTTTTCTTTCAAAGGTTCTTCTAAGGATATCATAATAAGGCCAGCAGATCAGCTTGCCATTTACAATAATTCCTTCTTTGTCTGCTTTAACATTGTCCAGTGGTTTGCCATTGCTGGTAAAGGTGGTATAGGTGAGTTCAGCAGTTTCTTCTTGCTCTTCTTGTTCTTCTTCTTTATCACTCTCTTCATCATCTGATTCATCTGATTGTTTTTCTTCTTGGTTTTGTTTGGGTACTGGGGGAGTTGTCCAATGGTAACACTTAACCACAATGGGTTTCTCATCACATCTGATGGTTAATTCACAAAGTTCATAATCAAGCAAAGCTTTTGCTTTCTTGAGTCATTCATTGCCAACAATGATGATGCATTCCTTAGCTTCAAAAACTTCTATGTCAGTTTCAATGCTAATTCCATTGATACGGACAGGAACAGCTTTGGCAATACCCAGTTCTTTCTTTTTGTCACCATGTATATTGGTCATTGGTCTGGTGGAAGGTTCATTAATCTTTCTACCAATTGCTTCCAAGAAGTGTTTGGCAATGACACTAAAAGATGATCCACTGTTCAGAATTAAGTCAATGAAGTATCCAGCCACTTGGGCTTTACAAATCAGAGGGGTGACATTGCTGTTGTCAGCAAGTCCAGCTTGGCAAGGGTGTTTGTTGGTTTTTGGTGTCTTCTTCTTTGGGATCAAGGATTTGTGAAGATTCTTTCTGAACTGTGAGTGGGTCATTAACTGGCCAAAAGTAATATGTGCTGGGGTTTCCATGAGATCTTTGACAACGGAATAGGAATCAGATTTTTGTACAATTTTTGGGGGTTCCAACTTTGAAGGATTCTTAAAAACTTTAGTTTTTGGTGGCTCATTGTTATCAGCAGCAGAAGTTGAGGCTTTGTTGGGGTCTAGAATGAAATCAACCTTGGCTTTCTTCTTCTTTCTGGTTGGTTCTGAGGTGTTGATTGCTAGTTCATCCATGTCATGGTCATTATCAGTTAAGTTAAAAGCATAAAAGAGGTTTTCTTTTGGTTGGCTTGCACTCTCACCTTTTGGAGGTGTGCCTACCAGTTTAAAGGCTGATAAACAGTGGCTTCAACTAAGAGATCCTCTCCAAAGAAATTGATGTTGGCATGATTGGGTCTTTGATTGGGGACATTGTTGTTGTTGTTGGGTTTGTTGTTTTGGTTGTCATTGTTTCTGGGAGCTGGAGGAGGCAGTAGAGGATTGTTACAATCTCTTAAATAATGTCCAGTTAATCCACAACGATAGCACACAGGTGGGCCACAATTTTGCTGTCTTTGATAGGGAGGTTGCTGAGGCTGGTTAAAACAAGGTTCATATCTAGGTCTTGGTGGTTGCTGGTTATCTCTGACTGCTTGTGCCAATGGTTCTAATAACTGGGCAAGGTTAGCTGTGAGTCTATCTATTAATTGTTCATTTGGGTCTTGGGTTTGGGCAGCAAAAGAAGTAGCAGCCATTTGAGGAGCAGGGATCATGGCAGAAGCAGGAGCGAAAACTAGAAGTGTGGATTCTTTGGTTATCTTCAATTCTTTGGATGAGTTCAATAGCCATGTCCATTGTAGAGTTGTCTTTCAAAGCCAAGAGAGGCCAAAGAACATAAGATAAGTCAGTTCTCAATTTTTTTGTAAAGGAATAAATCTTTTTGGCATATTTGGTTACAACTTTACCAGAATCTTGGGTTCTTCTTTCTAATTCCATGCACCACTTGGATATCAAGATTGGGATTCTGAACTTGTTTTCAAACTGGATTGTGAAAGAGGTGTTGTTTTCTCCAGCATTTGCTGGCATTCATTTAATGATTCTTTGATGGGCATTAGCATCAGTTTTCTGTAAAAACCAGGTAGCAGGAGAGCCTTGGAAGTAGCCACCAACAATTTGAAACTTGTACTCATCATCATATTGGTTGGCTGTAGCAGCTCTCTCAAAGTCATCCAACCATTCAATTGTATCTTGGGCATCACCTCTGAATAATGGTAATGGGGTGTTGTTTCTTCGCCCTAAAGCAGTCTGTATACCTTGAAGAGCAATCAGAATGTTTTGTTGCAAAGGGTCTTGAGCCATTGGTTCAAGTGTAACTGTTTGTGTGGAGTGTTCTGATTTACTTGAAAAGAGATCAAAAACAAGAGCAGTTTGATAGCTTTCTTCTTCTGTTTCAAGAGGAGTTTCTGTTGATTGATGGGCAGCAATCCAAATGTGGATTTGATGATTCAGATATTCAAAATCAGAGGGCTGTTGTTCAAAGGTTGCAGAATATAAAAGCTGATTGATACTGTTGTTTCTTCCTTCAAAGTTGTCTTCAAAATAAGCTTGGTTAAAGTAATAGATTGTATAAGCTGTGTAGGTTTCAGCTGAATGCTCATTCAAGAACCAGTTCCAAAAGTCTTGGTATTGTCTGCTAGATTGTTCTTTAATGGGAAAGCAAATCAAGCAGGAAAACAAAGGATTAAGTTCAATAAAGTCTAGATCATTTTTGTTATGTGCTTTAAAGTGTTCTTCTGATTGTTGTGGCAGGTATGATTAATCACCCATACAATAAGAAACAAAGTGGATTTTGACAACCTCACAGGGAGCACCACTTTTATGTTATGGGTTGGAGTAACAAGCTAACGGATAGCAAGGGAGAACAGAATTGTAGAGTAATGAAAATAATCAAAGGGGATTTAATTTCAATGAGCGAATTGAATAAGTATGGATTCAATGTGTGAGATCAGTCTCATAAAATATCTCAGTCGCTATTCTTTTCAAAGATAACTGGGGAATCTGAAGGTAGAGGGATAGTCCGTACTGTCAACAATTGATAACTGCTGGTATAATTCTATGCCTCACATCAGTGCTCTTAGAATTCAATATCAGGTATCAACTTGTGTTCTTCAGTCACATTTATTCAAATAATCTTCAAATGCTACAATTATATACATTAGGAAAAGGCCAACAAGTAATCTTTTATCCTAAGATTTTCAGATACTTAAAGATAGGGAAAGAGAAATTAGCGATAAAAGAGTGATTGAGATGAAAGTTGTTATTTTTATTTATTTGATTCTTGTCTGAGAGATGATTTTCTACAGCTAAGAGACTTATTGCTTATATAGCTATTGAAAGTGGTCAATGACCAGATCAATGGTCAGGTCATTGATTAGGTCAATGATCACTATCTAAAAATAGAGTGGCTAATTATATGACATCAGTGGCTAATACATGTGATAATCAATAAAAATTATGGGTTTCAATCATAACAGTATTACCAACCAGGTGGCTAGTCAAAAAAAAGTTCTAGTGAGAGATATCCCTTTAGGTATTTTAGACAGAGAGGTGGGAGCTGTCATGAAAGAATTTGGTGAGATTAAAAATGTTTAAATCAAAGTGGCTGGAAAATGGCAATCAACAGTGGTTGAATACAACAACTAAGAAGAGACTACCAGAGCTGTGAACTAATGGTCAACTATGATTAGGAAAGATGCAGTCAGGATTTACCCAATAATCAGTATCCAGAAGACTATCAAGCAGAGAAAAATTTGAGAAGCTAAACTAATAGGTTTACCACAAAACTGTACTGCCCACTACTTGAGTACTACTCTGGATCAGATCAAAGCCCGATTTTGCTTTATCCTAAAAACTAGCAAGAATTACACAAGAATGGGCTGTGCTTACATTGGTTTTGATAGTAAAACTAGTCACAACAGTGCTACCACTAAGCCCTTAATAATTGGAGACACATTGGTCTACTGATGCCAAAGAGTGCCACTTCTGTTACCAAGTAGGGCATTTGGTCTCCAAATATCCAACTTTACACAAGAAAATTACCAATAGCATCAGATTAGCAAAGCTGTATGTTAGGAGAAATGTTCTGGAAAATACCATCAAAGCCTTTGGTGAAAGATCATATGCTGAAATGGCTGCACTCAGACCTTCCCATAATCTGAACAACACAAATTCAAACAGATCTTAGAAACCTGGTCTACAAGTAAACAACAAAGTAGACCAACTAAAAAAAAGAATCAACCAATCTTGGAGGGCTGAAATTAATGAGTTGAAACAGCAGATTAATGAAATGGCCAAACTGCTGAGTGCAGTAACTGCCAAACTTGGAATAACAGTAGAAAAAGAAAAAGACATAATAGCCACTCAACAGCAGAGCCACATCTCAGAGGAAAAAAGAAAGGTGGAAAACAGATTAATAAGCCAGAGTACTACACCTAAGTCTAACTTGGCTAAAAAAAAAAAGACATACAACCCAGAGAGAGAAATCAAGGAAATTAAAAAAACATTGGAACCCATTATGGAGTTGTTGAAACAAATGAAAAAACAGGGTAGCTGGAGCAGTCCTACTGCTGGAGAATCTAAATCCATGGAAACAGATGATGTGTAACACATCTGATCCCATTACAGAATAGAACTACTCCAATAACAATATTTGGAAAATTGGTATGATTAATGTTAGAGGACTTAATAATCTGGGTAAAGCTGAAGAAGTGCTAATATGGTGTATTGAAGAACAATTTGACTTTATAATTATTACAGAAACAAAGCTGACTCTACTTAAAAAAAAGGGTGTATTTTTTGGCTCTGATGAATATCATGCCTTTTGGAAGTCAAGTGCTAAGAAACAAATGGAAACTGGGATTGGTATACTGGTTAAAAAATGTTGGATTCACCATGTGGAAACAATCAGAAGATACCATGGGAGGCTGTTACACTTGGTGTTGAAATTTAGAGATAGAATCAGTGTGCATATAGTTGGGTTGTACATGCCTGTTTTCAAATTGCCTACTGAGAAAGCAGTAGCTAAAGAAGTCAAAAAACTTTTGGGGGACATTGTGCAAAACAAGGAGATGATCATAGTTGTTGGTGATTTAAATGAAGATCTGACATCCAAATTACTTGAAAAGACATTTGCTACAAACAAGGTCAAAACTTGTCCTACTGCTACAACATTACAACATATGAACTTGATGGATACACATGGAGTATATGCACAAACAATCCAGAAAAGACATGGTCATCAAATGGAGTACAAAGAAGACTAGACTATGTGTTTACTAATCCAGTTACAGCCTTAATGGTTACAAATATTGGGGTGTTTGATGTTAATGAATTATTTAGCACTGATCACAAAGCAGTAGTAACAATTATCTGATTTGACAGAATTTTGGCAGGCAATAAAAAATCTAGATCTGGGAGAAAAAAGAACAGCACAACTATGATCAATGTAAAAAAAGCATCTGTAGTTTAATGGAAGATCTATGCAAAAGAAACTAATCGATTAATAGATAAAGCACAAAGAAAATCTGTAGATAACAGCAATGATAATCTAAACCAAATGTGGCTTACAATCAAAGAGACTGTGCTATAAGCTGCTGACTGCTTACCAAAAAGGAAAGTGGGAGCCCAATCTGCATACACAAAAAAAAATGTCTGGATCACAAGCTTGTTAGAATTGTTGCTGATATAATCAAACAAATTAGAGTAAACAATACAAATATGAAACATGAAACAGCAGACACATATCTGATAACTCTTCCAAAAGATAGGCTTATTACAGAATTACTCAGCATCAAGAAAAAATACAGATCAACACTGCAGGCCAGGATCAGACTACAACAGCAGAGGCAAATAGTAAACAATATTGTTACAGGTTGGCATAACAAGCTAATGGATAGCAAAGGAGAACAGGATTGTAGGGTAATAGAAATAATCAAAAGAGAATTCAACTTCAAAGAGCAAATTGAATAAGTATGGATTCAATGTGCAAGATCAGTTTCATAAAATATCTCAGTTACTATTCTTTTCAAAAGATAACTGAGGAATTTAAAGATAGAGGAATAGTCTGTACTGTCAACAAATAATCATACTTGGTATAATTCTATGCTTCACATTAGCACTTTTAGAATTCAATATCAAGTATCAGATGTGCTTTTCAGTTATGTTTTATTCAATAATCTTTAAATGTTACACTTATATATTTCAGGAAAAGGGTAAAAATTAACCAACAAGTAATCTTTTATCCTAAGATATTTGGATACTTGAAGATAGAGAAAGAAAAATTAGTGATAAGAGAATGATTGAGATGAAAGTTGTTATTTTTATTTATTCTTGATTATTTTGAACATGCTTTTCTACAGTTAAGAGATTTATTACTTATATAGTTGTCAAAAGTGGTTAATAATCAGGTCAACAATTAGGTCAATGATCAGGTCAATGATTACTATCTAAAAATAGTGTGGCTAATTTATATAACATCAGTAGCTAATATATGTGATAATTAATAAGAAGTATAAGTTTTAACTGTAATATTATCCTCTCCAAAGAGATTGAGCTCTGGTAAAATCAAGCCATTCATGGGGTAATCTATTTAAAGAGTTTTATCTAACTCAAAGCTAACTAGTTTATTGAAGTCTTTTGTGGATAAGATATATAACACTTAAGGCAAAATGAGTTTTGTATTCAAGAGACCAAATCTTTGTATTAAAGTTTTGGCTTTTCTAGCAATAGTTAAAACTCTTGAAACATCTAACCATATAATGTCCAAAATTTCTGCCTGTATTTCTGAAGATGTTTTCTTCATGAGTTTTATATTCTCTATGATTTCACCAAGGCAACCATAGAGTTCTAATTGCCTTCCATATGACAAATTTTTGTCTATGGGTAAGATTTCTTGGAGTGTTTTTCCAATTGTATTGGAAGGTAAGAGTATAGCTGCTGTTATACTTTCCAACAGATATTTATCTATTTTACTACCAATTTTTTTTCTTCTAGTAGTAGTTTTCTTTGGTCTAATAACAGTATGTGTTCCACTGTTATCAGTTATAATGGTTTGTTTTCCAATGGTCAGAGTAGCATTTGGATAGTTTTTGATCCAATACTCATGGAGAGTATAGAATGTTTTGATCCAGAAAATAATTGTTCATGTCGATTGAAGATACCTCTGTTTTGGGAATGGTGCATTTATTTATACTTGATTTTTGTTGATCATTTGAGTCAGTATTACCACAACAGGCAACCAATCAGGTCATTTATGATATTTCTTGAGTTATGTACCATGAATAGGATGATCATTGGAAGAATATAAGAACTATTGTTCAAAACTTTGTTGACTATAAAGAGTCTTTTCTACTGGCTAGAGAATTTATCACCATAGACATTGTTTTTGTCTGAATGATATTCCAATACCAAGTCACCAACACTTAAAAAAAGTGTTTTATAGATTTTTTTTTTCTCAAGCTTTTCTTGGAACTGTTTTATCTTTTCAAAAGCAATTATTCATGCTTCTACCAAGGAGTCAAGAATAGTATCAAGTCTTCTTTGCAAAATGTTTTTGTAATTTCCTATTGTGATCTCTTCAAAGGGTATTGTTTCAATGTCAGTTTCAATTAGTAGTGTTGCCATGCATCTATAGAGCAGATAAAAAGGTTCATAACTTGTTATGTCATGATTCACAGTTCTGTAAGCAAACAAAACTGAAAGCAATACTTTGTCCCATAAGTTTGTTTCTTTATTGGTTTTGGCTAGGGTTTTACATAGTGTTCTATTAAAACATTTTACTAGGCCATTTGTTTGGAGGTGATAAGGGAAGGAAAGTTTATAATGTATTTTCATTTTTCTACAAAGTTCTTCAACCAGTGTACTGAAAAAAGCTCTTCCTCTATCAAATAAAAGTTTTTTGGAGCAGCCATAATGGCAAATGATATTGTTACGATTGAAACACATAGTTTTTATTAATTATTACATGTATTAGCCACTGATGTCATATAATTAGCCACCCTATTCTTAGATAGTGATCATTGACCTGATTAATGACCTGACCGTTGACCTGATCATTGATTATTGACCTGATTGTTGACCTGGTTATTGACCACTTTAGATACTTATATAAGCAATGATTCCCTTAGCTGTAGAAAGACATGATCAAAGGAACGAAATAAACAATATCAATTACTTCTTCTCATAATCGCTTATTCCCCTTTCCTTATCTTCAAGTATCTACTTGTTGGCATTCACATATCTTATCTTTTCTCCTTCTTGATTTGTATTTGTTAGAATTAGCCTGAGAAGCAATTGGCTTGCTCTTGTAATTCATTGAATAAAAAAACAATTAAAAAGTACAACGATACCTGTTATTGATTCTAAGAATCGCTGAGTTGAGGCATAGAATAATAGCAGCGGTGTTATCTTGTTGACAATCACGGACTATTTCTCTACCTTCAAATTTAAAAAAAAATTAGTGACTGTGATTTTTATGAGACTGATCACGCATATTGAATTCCTACTTATTTAATTCACTCCCTTATTGTAATTCCTTCTTTGTTTATTTCCATTACCATACAATACTGTTCTCCCTTGCTATCCGTTAGCTTGTTACTCCAACCTGTAACATAAAAGTGGTGCTCTCTGTGAGGTTGTCAAAATTCACTTATTCCCTTATTGTATGGATGATTACTCATATCTGCCACAGCAATTAGAAGAACACTTTGTAGCACACAACAGAAACGACCAAAGTTTCATTGAACTTAATCCTCTGCCCTCCTGCTTGATCTGCTTCCCCCTTAAAGAACAATCAAGTAGACAATTTTAAGACTTTTGGAACTGGTTTCTGAATGAGCATTCAGCTGAAACCTACACAGCTTATACAACCTATTACTTTGACCAAGCTTATTTTGAAAACAACTTTGAAGAAAGAAACAACAGTATCAATCAGCTCTTATATTCTGCAACCTTTGAACAACAGCCCCCTGATTTCGAATATCTGAATCATCAAATCCACATTTGGATTGCTGCCCATCAAGCAACTGAAACTCCCTTTGAAACAGA